>LGRX02010368.1:0-47251 GCA_001247695.2 Cymbomonas tetramitiformis | reverse complement strand
CGGGGGACTAGATATACCGTACTGCCCCTGTATGACATTCCTCGATGCATGTGACAGATGACTGCATTATTATTCGGCTCGAGACCGCGAGTCATAGCGCGACAGAGACCGCGAGTCACGGCGATAGTGACTGCGAGCCACGTGTTAGAGTACTCGAGCATCACCGTAGCCGTACTCGTACAGACTTACACAGCGCACGTAGCATAAGCTACTTAGACTCTCAGACTCTCATATGTTATATCTTTACAGACATATTATCACCGTTTCAGCCTCATATTTTTGTGAACGCGGCTCGTGTCACCGAGCAGATCGAACTAATTCAGAAAACTGGATGTTATGTGTCACAGTGCAGCGAGCGGAGCGAGAGGTGCTGTGTCACATAACTCTGGTTATGTGACAGACCGGACCGAAGGGCCCGGTTCAATGCAGACTGCTGTACCAGCAGTATAAGGTAGGGAACTCTGTAGAGTTCCGCTCCGACACTTGTCACGGGGGACTAGATATACCGTACTGCCCCCTGTATGACATTCCTCGATGCATGTGACAGATGACTGCATTGTTATTCGGCTCGAGACCGCGAGTCATAGCGACAGAGACCGCGAGTCACAGCGATAGTGACTGCGAGCCACGTGTTAGAGTACTCGAGCATCACCGTAGCCGTACTCGTACAGACTTACACAGCGCACGTAGCATAAGCTACTTAGACTCTCAGACTCTCATATGTTATATCTTTACAGACATATTGCTGAAATCTGTATAGGCAGCCCTGACTGGGAGTCCCGGTCAGGCCCCTATGACAGACTCCTAGGACCAACACTGGACTGCTGACTGATCTATAGGTTCGTGCTGTGACACACGCTGTGTCACAGGTAGGCTAGACTCCGAAACCGTCCGAGACCGTTCCGGGTATATCTAGCTTAGGGTTTATTTATCTTGAGAGTTTATCCACACAGTTCGGGAGTTTCTGATATCTAGTGAACTAGGATATTCCAGTAGGTCGTGGCCCCATCCACGCTTTTATTCCACTTGCTGATTTGGCCATGATTGGCTAAGCGGCCGCTTGGAGAGGTGGTGCGCGCATGCGCGTTTGGGTGCGACTAGGAATTATGGTATGAATTGTTTGCGGTAAGCAACTGTGAGTGGCGGCCATGGGGACCGCGCCTCGTTACGGACTAGTCTTAGCAAAGTTCGGATCCAGTTTTGCACCAGCACTGGCCCTGCTGGTTACTGTTTTCTGGGCTGGTGTTCGCGACACCTTCGACTTCGACGACGTCTTCGAGTGCCCCTCGCCGCTCCGCTCTCTCAGCTTCTCTCCGCTGCTGACCATTACCATTTTTCCGCTACCACACCCGACCGCACGACCGCGTACCACCTCCCCTCTGGCTTTTCAGAGAATGGGTATGTTAGCCCGAGCGAAGAAGTCCCTGGACAGGGACAGTGACATCGACGCCTCGCTGAGGCTATTAGACGGAGTTCGGAACAGTCCGACGGTGCGTACGCCAACTGTTCCGAACCCCGCTCCGAATTCAAACGAAGATGCAGACGTGGCGACCAGGAAGTACTTGCAGGAGCAGAGCAAGCTGGTTGACGACGTCTACAAAACGCGGCTGCACCGCCAATGGGCCAAGGGTGTCCGAGAGGATGTCCTTGGGGACAAGAAGCACCACTTCCGCGGTACGGACGACGCTGGCCTCCTCTCCGAGCTGGTGGTGCAGCTGCGTACAGAGTTTCATTCCGCTGGGCTGGAGTTGGCATCCTTTGACCTCGACGACCCTCTGGCTCGTGTGGTGACCAAGGTCAACGGCTTGCTCTACGACGTTCTGGCTCTGGTTGTCGAGAAACACAGCAACGCCTACGTCTGGTTGACTGGCACCGACGCCTCGTCTGACCGTGATGGGCGGCGGGCTCTTGTGGACATCATCAAGGGCTGCGTGCCGGTGGCGCTACGTGAGTCGCACCAGGAGGAGCACGCCGCGTTACGTTATCCCGCAGACACTGACCCGCAGCCCATCCTGGCTCGGGAACAGCGTCTGGTGCGGGATAACAAAGCTACGGACTGGACGCCCACCGAGGAGACCAGGAAGCTCTCCCTGTACAACCGGCTGGACCCGGTGTTTTACACCGCGGTCAAGGTGCGGTATCCTCTCGCGGCCGACCTCGCGCATGTCTCCTTGGCATCTCTCCGCTCCCTTGTGGTAGAGATCTATCAGGCTTGGGCGCAGACGGGGACGGGGAGGGCGGTTTCGGGCAAGAGCGGCATCTCTGCGCAGCTCTCCAGCACGGAGTACGGCGCTCTCCTCGACAAGATCAACGAGCTTCAGGCCTTGCTGCGGCAGCAGCGCGGGACGGACGCGCCACCGGCGCAGCAGCAGCGGCAGCAGCCGCAGCGTCAGCAGCGGCAGCAGCAGCAGCAGCGCGGTACGCAGCGGGGATTCCGTGTCGGCACGCACCCGCTGCCTGCAGTCGGTTTCGACCGTGACGACCAAAAGGCGAAGCCCTTTTGCGGGAGGTGCAAGAAGGCGGGAAAAGGTGAGCAATACCACTTCTACCGCGACTGTCCGTTGGGCGGGCGTCAGCATCCCCCGCACTCGGCCGCGGCATTCTGCATTCCCATCGACGAGGAGGACGCGGAGGGGGTGCGTGCATTGGCCATGTGTGCCCTGTTCCAGCAGGCGGCGGACGATGGGGCCGAGGCTTTTGCCACTGCGGCATCTACGTACGGGCCGCCTGCGGTGCTCTGTGCGGGTGCGGTGGGCGGGATCGACGTGTCCGCCTACGGCTTCACGGTGGAGCCGCAGCAGCCTGCTGACGAGCCCGCAGGTGACGACATTCATCAGCGGCTGGACGATCTCGCCGCGGAGGTCCATGCCGCGGCAAACTGCAAGGTGCACTACACCCACGCATCCTTCCCACCACCGGCGGTTCTCGAGCCGCATGCATCGGCTCTGGTGTGCGGCCCCGCGGCAGCGGGGAACATGCCGGAGGAGCAGGTTCCGGCAGGTGGTGCGGCGGCATCGGCATCCGCCGTGCCGGCCCCTGCTATACCTGTCTCGCAGGAGGAGGATGTGAAGCCCGTGCCGCTTCAATCGGCGCGGGTGACTGCCACGACGGACGGTGAGTTCCCTGGGTTCGTTCAGACTGTCAACCACGCCGCCATCGCGCCGGTTGACCTCACCGGCTACGACACCGACGACTACGAGGACTTTGCCGACGGCAGCTTCCGGCTGAAGCCGCGGGGTTCGCCTCCGTCGGCCAATCATGTTTCCGGGCCGCCCGTAGACGAGCAGAGGTCCTACGGTTGTGGGAAGCCGCCCTGGGGCTTTCCTGCCACGGTTGGGCCGTGGGGAATTCCTTTCCTCCTTTCCCTCGTTCTTTGCATCTCGATCATGGGGGTGGCAGCTGTGCCCGATGCTCAGTCGGCTGCAGGATTGCCTTCGCCTGGTGGTGACCTCGATTGGGAGACTCCGTCGATTTTCTCCACGAATGACTTTGTTGAATCAGTGATCCCGGCTCAGGGTTTCTTTGTGGCTGACAATGTGCCACCGCTTGAGCCGCCTGAGCCCCCTGACATCTTTCAGGATCTTGCTCAGGCAGATTTGAGCTTCGACATGGACTTCTTCTACGGTGTGGCTCTTCATGAGAGAGGTCCTTTCGGGAACCTCCCTTCGGGTCCGACTTGATTGAGACCACAGCTGGCTACTTTGGTGCTGTCGATTGACTTCTTGTTCACTCTGGATGCACACCGACATGGTGGTGTGCGGAACTCCGGTGACTTCAACAACTTTTCTGGTTTATGTTTTGCTTTTGACATCTACAAGTTACATTCTGGCTTGCTAGCTCGGTGCCTTTCAGTTGTTTAGCGGGTGCACAATGCCCGTAGGTTTCTGCACCTGTGCTAGCTAGAGGGTTTCCAATTTGTGTTTCAGAATTGCACAGTTGGATTAGCAGTTAGGTCTGTCAACCTGGCTCCTGCCCTGACTTATCTTACATTATCTGACTCTCCTAGACAGTCACCACCCACAGTGCTGGGGTGGTGTGCTGAAATCTGTATAGGCAGCCCTGACTGGGAGTCCCGGTCAGGCCCCTATGACAGACTCCTAGGCCAACACTGGACTGCTGACTGATCTATAGGTTCGTGCTGTGACACACGCTGTGTCACAGGTAGGCTAGACTCCGAAACCGTCCGAGACCGTTCCGGGTATATCTAGCTTAGGGTTTATTTATCTTGAGAGTTTATCCACACAGTTCGGGAGTTTCTGATATCTAGTGAACTAGGATATTCCAGTACATATTATCACCGTTTCAGCCTCATATTTTTGCGTACAACGATAGTATTAAAACACGGATATATAGAATATTCTACCCTATATGTGTTTCAAACTATCTATTAGTTTATGTTTTACCACAACGCACCACTGCAATCTCTGATGGCACAACGAATTTCAAATTAGCCGTCAAAAGCGCATCGAACTGGCAGTAACAAAAATTACTTGAAAATTGCCTTTTCCGCTTGCACTAACCCTCCGCAGGTCGGGCCGGCGTGAATTTTAACTTGCCAAAACCTTTTATGATTGGGAATTCACCTACGATTGCCCTCTCGGCTTTTATTTCGACTTCAATGTCAAATTCCGTTCGCTAATTATCGCATGGTCGGCTAAATTTCGAGGGACGCCTTATTTTTTAGCTTAATTACGACCATTTACCGCGGAAGCGCTGGCCAATTTTTTTAGAATTAACAAATCTTAGAGAAAATCTACATCTCAACCCCTAGGAGAACGACTTGCGCAACATCGTCACCTTCACCGCCACCAACGGTCTGGAAGGTCTACCATGTCTTCGTTCACGCCAACTACAACTCCGGGATCCCAACCGCCAACACAAGAGCGTCAACAACATGCTCAACGACGTTTATTTACTTCACGTCAACCTCTTCCGCCATCTCCAACAAATGAAGAAATCTCCATCACGATCAACGCCCTTCTTCAAGACTTCCATGCCATCACCGCCACCATGGCTGAGCTCACCACCACCGTCACCTCACTTGGATCAGCATTTCGGCGTTCATCTGCTCAGTCCGACGAAATCCACGAGAATTACGTCACGAAGGAAGAACTCAACGACGTCAACCAACTCAACGAGACCATCTTCAACGACTTAATCAAAGTCCGCGACGAATGCGTCAACGCCACCTCACTGGCTCGCACTGTTGCGAGTAGAACTACTTCATCTTCGACGCCATCTTCAGTCGTAATTACTTCGGACAAGATGTTCGACACCACCAAGGAATTGGAAACTATTCCAGAGGTGACGCCATTGGAACATCGAGATGGGCGAGAACTTCCTCCAACCAAGATCAAGCACATCATGGACGACAACACCAGCGCCTACAACACCCGCTCCACCACCCCTGACGTCACTCCGCTCCTGAAGCAGTTGAAGACCGCCTACTATGCCCTCACGGATATTCACGAGCGTCAACAACAACGAGAACTCCAATTGAACTTCCTCACCGCGGGCGGCGACATTGTGTTCAAGAGGTTCTGTGACGCCCTGACCCGTGTCCTCACCGCCACTCGACCTGGCCACGCCCCAGCACTACTCAATCTTCAACGCCGACTGAAGGACGAGCCCTACGACGGTATCTCCAACGGCCTTCTAGCTCAACTTCTACTTGCGGCCACTTGTGGCAACACACAAATTGTGTTGTCACAAATTGTGAAGGACTCCCCGCAGGCTCAGGTGGACGGCAGGCTGCTTCTGCTGCACGTGCACTGCCGCCTGATCACCTACCCCCCCTCCACGGACAACTCCAACCTCACCAAGGCCAAGGCCCTCCGAATCTCTGAGTCCGAGGACCCCGCCGTGAAGCTGAACACCTTCACCACCCTCATCGGCAACCACAGGCAGCTACACCCCGCCTTCTCTGGACAGCAGGAGCAGGAGGTCCTCATTGACATCTTACGGGCCTCCCAGGACACGGCCGAGCACCTCTTCAACATCCCTCTGTACTTCGAGGTCATCCGCACCTACGAGGAGAACAACCGCTTGACCTCCTCTGGCTTCCCCGGTGGTCTTCAGAAGTTCATTGAGGCCATCGGGAAGGTATGGTACACCCAGGGCTCTGCCCACCATTCCCAGCTCCCTGGCTCTTCATCCCGCCCCCGAGCTGCCTCCATGACGGGGGAAGTCCGTGAGGGGGGGCGGGGCTCGGCTGACACAACCAAGCCGAAGGAGAGGCACCCTACTGGCAAGGGCGGCAAGGGGGGCAAGGGTGGCAAGGGTACGCACCCTCGGGCCACCACACCACCTCCATCCAGGCCCCGCTCACCACTACGGGGCGGCACCAGAGCTGACTTCATTGAGCACGAGAGGGCCATGTACAAAGCCTCCAAGCTCAAGCACACCGGCTCCACCAACAAGGACTCCACCCCCTCTGGCACCTGGAACGGCTTGAAGTTCACCCCCTCCGACCCCAATGACAAGTCCATCGGCCACCCCTGCCGCTCCTGCAAGTACAAGTACGGCAAGACCGTCACCCACTCCCTCGGCAGGTTCGGCTGTCCCTGCACACTGGCTGAGAAGGCCGACATGTGGGTAAAGGCCGGCCCCCCTCCATCTGTGAACCATGTCTCTGCCCCCCGTCCCTCCACACCCGCACCCCCTGCCACCCCCACCGCACCCCACCACCCCCACCTCACCCCCCTCCGACAGTGCATCAGCCAGCACCGCATCCGAGCTGGCAGCTCTCAGGCAGGAGGTTGCACAGCTCAGAGCAGCCACCCCCTCCGCCACCCCGCCCCCCCGCCGCTCTGAGTTTCACCATCCAGCTCAGGCAGTCAGCTTCCAGGCAGACCAGGAGGATGATGAGACTGAGTGGCCCGCCCTCACCAGTAAGCCCTGGATCCCTCAGTTCTCTGGCCCCTCACCTCACCCAACCCCCTCGGCTTCGGCCAACCACTTCTCCCCCAATCCCTTCAGCTCCCTCTCCCCCTCCGCCTCTCCACCCGACACCCAGTTCTCCTTCCCCCAGCTGGAGCCCCCCGCCCTCTTTGCCTTCAGGTACTTTGACACCGTCACGGCTACTGACTTGAGGGAGGACCCGGACCACGAGGACCCGGCTTGGGAGAAGACAAAGCGGCAGAGGAAGCGGGACAAGGAGAAGCAGAAGAAGGCCAGGCAGCAGCAGCAGAAGCTTGAGCGGCAGCACCAGGTAGCTGAGTCACTGGCTTCGGCCAACAGCACCGCCACCGCCCCAGTCCAGACAGACATCACCGTGGACTGCAACACCCAGTGCCCTGTGCCCTACCTGACTGACCTCCTGACCGGCAGCACCTCAGTGGCCTCCACCATCTCCGAGGACACTCTGGACACTGCCACCACCCCTCCCACCTCCACCACTCCCCTCCCACCACCATCATCACCTCCCGACTGCCACCAGCCTGAGCCTCGGGCCATTGGTATCCCCCCAGCCACCACAATTGCACCTGACACTGCATGCATCCATACTGCAGTGCCTGGGATGGGGATGCATTGGGAGGGCACGCATACGGACCCGGTTCACACTGCTGCCGTACACACCGCCACACCACAGCCTGGCTGTAACACTCCCTCGGTCACACGCACCCTAGTAGCCATTGCCATGCACTGGTTCTCTTTCACGGTTGCTGTGCTCCTCACACTTTTACACATAACACTGACATACACATTCTATATGTCACCTCGGCCGGCTACCACCTTCTCACAGCCGGCCTCTGCCAGTGCCACGGCACCGGCCAATGCCTCACCTCAGCCAGCCTCCGGTGGTGTCACGGCACCGGCTACTGCCTCCACACAGCCAGCCCCCGGTGGTGCCACGGCACCGGCTACTGCCTCACCTCAGCCGACCTCCGGTGGTGCCACGGCACCGGCTACTGCCTCCACACAGCCAGCCTCCGGTGGTGCCACGGCAACGGCTACGGCCTCACCTCAACCGGCCTCCGCCAGTGCTACGGCACCGGCCAACCACACGCCACATTTGCCCTCCGGTGGTGTCACCGCAGCTCCCACCACACTCTGTGAGCCAGCAGCTGCCTCCACACCGCCCCTGGGACACAGTGCCGATGAGGCGCTTGTGGGCACGCCCACCGATCACACCGTCTGTACTGACGGTGCAACCACCGCTGACACCCCTACATCTCTCAGCACAGCTCTCGGGGCCGACACTACAGTGGCCTCCGAGCAACCGCCTACACTCGGTGCCCCTGACAGCTCCCTAGCCCCCTTGGAGTGTACATACCCCGGGCTTGAGAGTATTGGCCTGTGGGCCGATGTCTCCGACTCAGGCTCCGAGTCAGACACCGAGGGCTATCCGCCCCAACACACACCTCCTCCTCCTCCTCCTCCTCCTCCAGTATCCGACACTGACGGTACGGTGCCTGCTCAGCCCACTGCCGATAGGGCAACTACACGGGCTACAGCGGGCACCCTGCCTGCATTGGTGGACACTGACCGGCTGGCTGCTACCTCAGACACACACATGCAGCCCCCGGTCCCGTCCACAGTGCAGGCCTGTGCCGTCACACCGGATTTCCACTTCCCTCCTATCCCTGAATCTCAGGAGGACACCTCGGAGACCACTACTAAGTGGAAACAGTTCATGGCAGACACCTCGATCCGCACTGACACACCTCGGCCACGGCCAAACAGCTCACACTCCCCAGAGCACTCTCAGTGGGATTTCTCAGTTATGCCATCTCCCTCCTTCCATCAGCTTAATCAGTTCCTGGAGAACTACAGCATGACTCACCCCTCATATTGCACCGACGACCCTAATGAGGATTGGGCCCAGTTTGAGGTCTTTGATGACCACCATTTGGGCCCCTGGGATCAGCATTGAGGTCTACGACCCTGCGGTTGCAGCGCCGTGGGGAGAGACCTCAGCTGCACCGACAGTGCCCCGCACTGTCCCCACGGCACACCGGTCTTCCTCCCCCTGCTTGGGAAAGGCCGCCGTGCCTCCAACACGCACGGACACCTCCTTGTAGATTCAGGAGCCTCACATCTCCTCCTGAACAACAGGGAGCTCTTCACTGAGTTGTCCCCGTGCACCTCCAGCATGACCACAGCCTCGGATCAGCATTACAAGCCTCACAGTGTCGGCACAGCCTCCATTGATTTCCAGTACACCGACGGCACTTGGATCACACTCCCCTTTCTCCAAGCCTTCTATGATCCAAATGCCCCAAACCTCCTCTCAGTCCGCCAGATGCTCAGACACGGGGCCCGCTCCCCTGACTTCATCGACCTCACATGGCACCACGGTGCTTCTCTCTTTGACCTCTATGACACTGGCAGAGACTATGTTGTACACCCCAGCAGCTGGCGAGCCACCCCATCTGCCCACTCCATAGCACAGAGGAGACCCCTCCTGCAGCCTGCCCCTTCGGAGCTTGCAGAGAAGGGCACAGTCGACTGGATGGTTGCTAGGTCCGCCTACAGAGAGTTTGCTCAGCACAGTCCACATGGCTATTGTGACACAGACCTCTACACGGACGGCATCCCCTACCCACGGGGTAACACACAGTGCCAGCACTACTACTCCCTCGAGGACCCTGCTGAGGATCATGTCTGGTGCGGGCGCTCTTTCTGGGCCAACCCGCCCTTCATCAACTCCATCATCCAAAGGATGTTGATGAAGATGCTAGAGGACTTCTGGTTAGACCCTAATAACACCTCATACACGGTGTGTCTTCGGAAGTCACCATCTGCAGCCTGGTGGCCACTCACCTATCACTTTCAGGAGATAGCCACCATCCCAGCAGGCACACCCGGCTTCTTCTCCCGCCCTCGAGCTGGTACCTACTCCCCCCGGGACCTCACAGATGCAGGAGAGGAGGGCGGTGCTGACCGTGTCTTCATCCAGGGGGCTCCGTTCGACACCATCATCCTTTTCAAGGATGCCACCACAGTCCCCAGGATTGACCCTCATCAGTACCTCCATGCCTGTCTGGGCCACTACTCACACCAGTACATTGCTCACCTCTTCTCACAGGGGCTTCAGTTTGCAGTACCCAGACGACACCTCTCCATGAAGACACTCAGGACTATCCTGTCAGGCTGCGGGTGTGCTCATTGCAACACCTGGAATGCCAAGCGCCCAGGGCCCTTTAATGTATTTGACAGAGCCAACCGCACACCACCTCCGGCTTTGCCAGCCAACCACCGGCCTGTCAAATGGGAACAGTCCAAGCCATTTCAGCACATATTTGCTGACATTTGGGGCCCATGCAAACCCCCTGGCTACGACGAGTCAGTCTTCATCAGTGCCTTTAAGTGCCCCGTCACTAAAAAGGCCTTCGGATATGCCTCACCTTCTAAGGGAGGCCAACACTTCCACCTCCAGACTGTCCTTGATGACATTCAGTCCCACGGATTCACACCAGAGACCATCACTTTCCACACAGACTGTGCCACAGAGTACACATCGGAGGAGATGAAGACACTCCTCCGACAGTACCGCATGCGCCATGAGACTGGCCCGCCATATATGCACGAGTTCCAGGCCCAGATTGAGGTGCTCTGGAGAGACATGCAGAAGATCATGAACAGCACCATGCGCACATATGATGCCCCGCTGTACACATGGCCTCTTGCTGCACTCCATGCCATTAACACAGTCCTCGATGTTATGCCTAACAGGCACATTGGAATGGACACACCTCACCTCAGATACACCGGCCGTCACTTCGACTACACCGAGCTCCGGCCCTTCTGGTCCGAGTGCAATGTCTGGCAGGACCCCGCACAGCGCTCTAAGGCAGGAGCTAAAGCTGACACTTCGGCTAAGCTACAGCCTAAGAGCAAGCCCTACCGCTATGTCGGGAATCTCACACCTGGCAACTATCTATGCCTTGACACAGTGAAAGGAAAACTCAAGGCTCTCTCTAGGCCTACGTTTGTCACTGACCCTGCTCTCATGGCTAAGACACTTGCCAACACACACAACACTCTGGTTGATCCCGCCTCCACAGCTATCTTCACAAAGAAGCTGTACCCCATCCGACGCCCCACAGCCCTCTCCTCCCCCGACATCCTCGAGCTTGCATGCAGCACCCACGAGTCAGAGACCTTTGCCTATGTCAAGGTCCAGTGTGCTAAACTCAGACATCCAGTCTGGGTAAAGCTCATACACTATCTCCAGCTGGCCAAAAGCCACTATGCCACTCTCATCAGCTTTCTCAAGCACAGACACAAACATGGGGCACCTAATGTCTTTTACCCGTGTTTTGCTATGTGCTCGGCTAAGCCAGCTGACCGACAGAAGTATCACCCTGCAGGCATCGTGTCTGTAGACCATAAGCCTCAGGTCCAGCACAGATACCAGGTGTACTTCGACTCTGCTGACTCACACTCCACCCAGTATGCAGACACCGATGCTGTCATCATCTCCCCAGACCAGAAGGTCATGCTCCTTGCCCTCAGGGATGCAGACTCGGACCCCGCAGACTTCCCGAGTGATGCCTTCCTGGACGAGCCAGACCCTGCCACATACAGACAGGCTCGGCTCAGCCCTAATTGGAGACAGTGGCACAAAGCCATTCAGTCAGAGATTGACGGCATACTTCAGCCAGACAGGGCCGATCCAGTCACCGCCTTCCCTCCAGGCTCCACCGTCCCCCCCAGTAAATTTGTCTTTAAGCTCAAGAAGCTGACAGACGGCTCCCTTGACAAGTTCAAGGCCAGATGCACCACCAGAGGAGACATGGACCGTACCTTCTATGAGGAGGCGGAGACCTTTGCCCCTACACCACAGCTCACCACCTTCAGACTCCTGCTAGCGCTCTGCCTGAAACACAGACTCGTGCCATACCACTATGATGTCTCTCAGGCTTTCCTCCAGGCTCTAATACCAGAGGATGAGCGGTACTATGTCAGGTTTCCGAAGGGGTACATTCATCCCAAAGGATATGTAGGTGCCTATATGAAGAAGGCACTCTACGGACATCGGACCTCAGGCAGACTCTGGTCAGAGACCGCACACAGATTCATGACAGACCGCTACCCTACACTCAGCAGGTCCACATATGACGAGTGCCTATACATCGGCTGGATTGACACTCAGCTCTTCATAGTCCTCATCTATGTTGATGACTTCATTGTGGCTTGTGCCGATGAGCTGTCCAGAGCCCGCTTTCACACTGACATCATGTCCACATTTCAGGCCACCTACTCTGGTGTCCTCAACCAGTTCCTCCAGCTCAGAGTTGATGTTCAGACTGAGACACTTCCTACAGGGGAGTCATACCCGACCAGGATTGAGCTTTCACACGAGCGGAGCATCACAGATCTGTGTGCTAAGTTCAGCATAGCCACGGATAAGCAGCCACCTCGATCACCGATGGCAGAGGGTCTCTCTCTCTCCCCATTCCCCCACCTGATACCATTGACAGGTCCATTGAGACACCACTCAGATCCTTGATCTACTCTCTGCTCTGGTTAGCCAGGACAGTCAGACCCGACATATATTACCACGTCACATATCTGGCTCAGTTCTGCCACCAGCCCACAGTTGAAGCCCTCACCGCTGCCAAACGGATCCTACACTATGCCTATTCCACCAGGGACTACACACTTGCTATGGCTATTGACCCTGCAGCACCCCAGCTCACCGCGTTCTGTGACTCAGACCATGCAGGAGACACTGCCACACGGAACTCAGTTTCCGGCTACTGTCTCTACTTTCACGGTATGCTCATTGACTGGTGGTCAAAGAAGCAGAAGTCATGCACTGCCCTTCACTCTACAGAGGCAGAGCATGTTGCCATGTCAGAAGCCTGCACCTCCGCCCCGGCCATCTATAACACACTGACAGAGTTCTTTCCCTCAGCTGAGCCCATCACCATCAATGTAGATAACTCAGCAGTTCAGACTCTAGTCACTCAGCGGGCACTCTCTTCTAAGCTCAAACACATTGCGGTTCGGTACCACGCGGTTAGGAACTGGTGTCAGGGACCCCTCAGGAAGTTTACACCGGTCTGGATTCCGACTGATGACAATCAGTCTGACATTTTCACAAAAGCCCTTCCTATCACCAAACACGGGGTTCCCATTATTGACAAGTTCACTGCCCGCCTCTTGGATATTAAGGACCGGCGTGTTAAGCTGGTTGAGAAGCTACGAGCAGCTGAAGCACAGAAGCTGCATGCCCAGCAGCAACAACTACAACAACAGCAACGACAGGATCAGATTGTATTAGCATCACTGCAGCGGCAGAACTTGATAGGGTGACCCGAGGCGAGGGAAGGTGGGCCTCTGCGAGCATGTCTATTTCTAAAGACCCGGAGGCACCAATAGGACCAGTTCTTGCCAATGCAAATGCCTGATATATGCTTGCTCCGTTCTTCGAGTATTATGATATTTGCTTGTCTTACATTACCATGCCACTGCCACACACATCCACAGAATGTGGTGGTGTCACGGGGGACTAGATATACCGTACTGCCCCCTGTATGACATTCCTCGATGCATGTGACAGATGACTGCATTATTATTCGGCTCGAGACCGCGAGTCATAGCGACAGAGACCGCGAGTCACAGCGATAGTGACTGCGAGCCACGTGTTAGAGTACTCGAGCATCACCGTAGCCGTACTCGTACAGACTTACACAGCGCACGTAGCATAAGCTACTTAGACTCTCAGACTCTCATATGTTATATCTTTACAGACATATTATCACCGTTTCAGCCTCATATTTTTGCGTACAGCGATAGTATTAAAACACGGATATATAGAATATTCTACCCTATATGTGTTTCAAACTATCTATTAACTTGATCTGTTTTCGGGAAGGGTATCATTTTTGTTACAGAGTTACAGTGGAATTTTGAGTGTATATATATTCTGTGAATTCTCAGTATGGATGATTTTTCAGACGCGCAGTTGGAAGAGAAAATCGCCAGAGTTAAGGCGTCACCTGAGTTCGCAGCGTATTCAGCGAAACTTGATGAAATCGTTCCGTCCTTCTCCGAAGCCGAAAAGAATCTCCAATCTCACTTGGCAGCTTTGGTCCAAGAACAGCGCAACAGGTTGGCTAGCGGCACAGCGACCGCAATCCTGCAGACAGTAGGGGCGAAAGCGCCAGAGAAGAGAAAGCTCCAGCGCCCTACTGCCTGGACCTCCGGCGGTTTCGTCCACACCAAGCAAGGAGGATCGAAGTCCGAGGACCTTTCTTGCAAGCGGCAGTTCGACAAACTGGACAAGGCCGATGATGTTTTCTTCGAGGTCAAGCAGCAACTGGAGGGGCTCGAGGCCCCTGAGTCGATCACCGAGGAGCGAATTGCGAAAGCCAAAAAAGCGCAAGCAGCAATCGAGGAAGGTATGCTCTGGGCTGAAGAACATGCCCAAATTATCGACATAGCGTTTAAGTTCGGATGGCCCACGGTCCAAGAGTTCGAGGGAGAGCCAATCGCGTGGCTACTGAGGAGCAAGAGAAGAAGTTGAAAAAAGCCAAGAAGGCTATAGCTGAGCGCGCAGCGAAGCTAGAAAAGGAGAGGAATTCGAAACGCACTCGCGTCAATGACAACCGGTCGTTTGCAGGCGGACGCAATCGCGTTACTCAACCTGTTGTGCAGGGTAGAGCTTGTTTTATCTGCGGTTCTCCAGAGCATATCTCGCCCCAATGCCCACAGAATGGTGGCAAGGGAAAAGGAGGTAAAGGGCGTTGGATGTTTAAAACCGCTTCCTGCGGTATGGCGTCACTGGGTCTCCAGTGGTCGCGGAACTCCGGCTTATAGCCCGAGAGACTCGCCGGCTTCTCGCCCGACCTCGAGCCGGGCAACTATCGTGCTTGGAAGGAGAAGTATGGAGTATGTGATGCGGTGATAACCTCACCTTGGTTCACCGTGCTGGATATTGCATTGCCATTGGCAGTGCTGGCCAGCAGAGTGGTGGCTTGCATTCACGTGCCATCGCACTATATGACAGACATGACAGAGAGCAGGGCGCAGTACTTTCGCAAACTGTGGCATGCTGGACGCTTGCATGTGATTGGACACTTGGAGCATGGGCCCATAGGTAGAAGATGTATGTGGGTGATGGTGTTTCGAAAGCCTTTGACACGAGCAAGGATGCTACGAGGAGGAGAAGCCACTGGAGTGGGTATGTTTACTTTCAGCATGGGCAAGTTCGCGCTGGATGGTGCTACAACAGAAGATGCTGAACAAGCTCTTATCTAATGTCTGTGCTACCAGTGGCAGCAACAGATGGGGGATGTTGAGAAAAAGAGCTTGCATAGGAAGCTAAAGGTAGTTATCAAAAAATTTGAACTTTTGTGTGGTTACAGTAAGAGGTTGACTGCACAGTGACATAAGACAATGTATATAGTACTGAGCTGGTGATATAGGGATACTGACAATATTAAGTAAGACTGTTTGGTAGTAGGACTAGATAGCCGTGCTTCGTAAGGACACGTCGTGCATAAGTTCGCGACAGCTGTCACAAACCGCGGCTTGTCGTGTACCTTAGCCGGGTTGTGACACCTGGGACAGTAGTCCCTGTGACGAACATATGACACGCGCAGCACAATACGCGCGAGCGGTTACAGCAGTGACAGGATACGGAAGTACGGATGGGTGTTACATCTTATTTGGAGGTAGCAACTGTAATATGTAGGGCGGCGTAGCCGAGGGAGGCAGCCGCTCATTTTTGTTTTGCCTTCGTAACAGTGAGTTCCAAGAAAGGAAGTTCTTGCTCAGACCGCGAAAACAGTAGTGTTATGATATAGCAATTTATGATTTATGGTATCATTTTGCTTGTGAAGTTGTGCATTCTGTGGACTTGTGCTTAAATATTGGCGTCAGAACTGCATACTGCAGTCTTTTACATGTTGAGAAAAAGAGCTTGCATAGGAAGCTAAAGGTAGTTATCAAAAAAATTAAACTTTTGTGTGGTTACAGTAAGAGGTTGACTGCACAGTGACATAAATCAATGTATATAGTACTGAGCTGGTGTTATAGGGATACTGACAATAAGTAAGACTGTTTGGTAGTAGGACTAGATAGTCGTGCTTCGTAAGGACACGTCGTGTATAAGTAAGTTCGCGACAAGCACGCAAATTGTTGGCACATGTCGGTGCTAGCTTGGGTGTATCGGATTTGGCTCGGTTTCAGCCCCTTGACCCCTCATAGGTTGGTGGTGGTATGTGGCACAGTGTGAAAATAGGCCTAGAGTGGCAAGACCGATGTGGCAATCTTTCCCATGTCCACCTCGGGAAGATGGTTGCACCCCACAAACCGCCAGCTACAGCTGCATGTATTGCCAGGAGATGGTCGCATGATGTACTTGGGATGTCTACACGAGCGTGGCTGAGTGCACAAGGAATTTAGTGCCACTTGGATGTGTGTGGGATGTTGTTTTCACAGGGACGGTCAAGGGCACCATGGCAGTGTGGCAGCACAATTCCAGCGTCGAGGTACCCATCTACCCAAGTTATAAGCCCCCCATGAGTGTGACTTAAATCGCTCAGATTCTTGAGGTGCGAGCCAGCGTTAATGTGGTCGTATAGTGGGGGTAACGCACACCAACGCATGCCGGATTTGGGGCGGTGTACAGGTGTCGAAGGTGGCAGCAAGATATCTCATCCAAAATCAGCTCATTTTTGGCGTGGATTCCATTTTTTTCGGATTGCCACATCGTTATCTTTCGCGAAATTTCGACCATCGATTCCAGTGGCCCAGGGGTGAGGGATACTTTGAATATGAATATGTGAGTTGGGAAAAGTTTGTTTGGGGCCCAAATAATGCGCTATGGTGCTCAAAGGAAATGCAGCCCTGTGGGACCTCGAGATGCAGCGAACTTTTTCCCTAAAAAAGGCTAAGTCTGAGAGGTGCGCTCAGTGGGCATGGCGCTGGGCGAGTATTGGCGCGGTGTAATACGCGGGTCCGACATATATTACGTAGTTTTTTTTGCGAGGAACACGAATCTGAAGTTATTTTGTGCATTCGATGCTGGATATTATACCGTGAGGGTAATAATATACCAAGCGGACAGAGGGTCTAAGCAGGTCGGAAAGCAGTAGCAGGCTACATACTCGGATATTATGTTATTAGAAGGGCGGAGACATACGGACTGGCGAGCTAAATAGCACGAGAGTTGTCGGTCACTACTGGACACCGAATCTGACAACGGATATGACAGGTGACGAAATGACAATCACCATGTCATATCCAGCACACCACCTCAGATGAGGTGGAACAGACACGAGTGACCGACACCACCCTGGCTAGCTAAATGTGTTAGAGATAAGTCATTTTGTTAGTCAGCTAGGGGAGATGCAAGATGCACGAGCCGGAGCTCGTGGCTAAACGCATGCCATAATACATAAGCAAACCACAAGATCGGAAGCATCCACGAACTAGTGTAAGAAGCTAAAGGAACGAATCTCCATCGCAAGCTGCTAGTGCAATGCCATCTAAGCACCACCGACTGAGAAAGCAGCGAACGAAAGGGGATCCGAAAATGTAGAGTCGAATAGATGAAGAAATACGCAACCAATCAACGTCATGCTCGCCGTGCCATAGGCGAGCCGCCAAGGAAGTGGTCGATCATGCCAAAAAACGAGAGAACTGCAGTGCCAGGACGGTGCCATCGCACGGAAAAAAATCAGATGCCTGCGAGGTCGTGTGGACTAGTGGAGAGCTAGCTGGTGACAAGTGGTGTAGCGCTGACCATCATGTACCACTCCTGCCAACGATATTGCACGTCAAACAAATAAAACATTCCGAACAAGCACCACCCAAAGCGGAGCAGCAACGACCACGTAGAAATAATGCCAATCCGACGCAGGGTCTCAAGCCCACAACGTGACGAAACGAAGGTAATCCACATTATGATAACAAATTGCACCAAAGCACCACCCACAGGGTGACAACGCGCCCAGAAAACCAGAAGTCCATAAGTCCAACGAGTAAAATGTAATGCCAAAGCTAGAGGTCCCAGCGGAGAAAACTGCCCGATAGAAAGCGAGGCCACAGAATTCGTCCATTCCTCCAATAGCGAGAGAGAAAACCACGATAAGCAACGCAAAACCAAACGTTCCAAATTACTTAAAACGCGGGAATCTGAGAAGGCGAACAAGAAATAAAACGGCATCACGCAATGAATGCAATGTAGGATGTAGTGCTGAGTCGTCAAACGAAGCCGAAAAAATTACGAACCATAGGTAGATCACCCCCACAGCTGCTGCAACGCTCTCTCCAAAGTTTGAAATGCCAACGTAAACATAAAAAAACGATATTGTGCGAAACGGGAATTAACTTGTGGTAGCACTCCACGAAGTTCTACTCTAAAACGCAGCCTAATGAGAGCTGCGGCAAAGATGATAACGTGAAACCCAAATAAAGAAAGAGGTTGCGGAAGATGCGTGCTCCAAAAGATGTAACAACTGGTCGTACAGGGCTCGCAATCCGACGTCCCAGCAGTATCAAGTGAGCGCACGTCCTCGGCCAAAGAATGATGCCGAAAGCGGCAAAAATCCCACGCAACCTAAAAGCCGAACCACGAACCAACCAACCTGCAAATACATAACGCAAGCGTAAGGTGGTACCATAACCTGCTGGATATTATACCGTGAGGGTAATAATATACCAAGCGGACAGAGGGTCTAAGCAGGTCGGAAAGCAGTAGCAGGCTACATACTCGGATATTATGTTATTAGAAGGGCGGAGACATACGGACTGGCGAGCTAAATAGCACGAGTCAGAGTTGTCGGTCACTACTGGACACCGAATCTGACAACGGTTATGACAGGACAAGGTGACGAAATGACAATCACCATGTCATATCCAGCATTCGAGTTGGTTTGGTGTCGAAAGTCGCGCGGCGCAGCTCGATGGGGCCAATTTAGGGTTTCGGTGCGAATGCTCCACGCGTCTTGTCGCGGGACTTGTGAAATGTTGTTGAACGGAGTTGGATTGGATTAATCAAACTAATTGGATTGGACATATTTATCGTATTTTTTTGCGTAGAATTCGAATCTGGTGACCATTTGCCCGGCGGAGTCCTTAAACCCTAGTTATCATGCTTGTGGACAGGGGGAACGTATCCAGGGTGGCTGAAATAGTCATGGCACATGGTTGCACTTGATCGATCGAGAATGCCAATCACCACGAGTGAATTAGGTTAACGAGTTGGGCATGGGAGCACGCAAATTGTTGGCACATGTCGGTGCTAGCTTGGGTGTATCGGATTTGGCTCGGTTTCGGCCCCTTGACCCCTCATAGGTTGGTGGTGGTATGTGGCACAGTGTGAAAATAGGCCTAGAGTATCGATGTGGCAATCTTCCCCATGTCCACCTGGGGAAGATGGTTGCACCCCACAAACCGCCAGCTACAGCTGCATGTATTGCCAGGAGATGGTCGCATGATGTACTTGGGATGTCTACACGAGCGTGGCTGAGTGCACAAGGAATTTAGTGCCACTTGGATGTGTGTGGGATGTTGTTTTCACAGGGACGGTCAAGGGCACCATGGCAGTGTGGCAGCACAATTCCAGCGTCGAGGTACCCATCTACCCAAGTTATAAGCCCCCCATGAGTGTGACTTAAATCGCTCAGATTCTTGAGGTGCGAGCCAGCGTTAATGTGGTCGTATAGTGGGGGTAACGCACACCAACGCATGCCGGATTTGGGGCGGTGTACAGGTGTCGAAGGTGGCAGCAAGATATCTCATCCAAAATCAGCTCATTTTTGGCGTGGATTCCATTTTTTTCGGATTGCCACATCGTTATCTTTCGCGAAATTTCGACCATCGATTCCAGTGGCCCAGGGGTGAGGGATACTTTGAATATGAATATGTGAGTTGGGAAAAGTTTGTTTGGGGCCCAAATAATGCGCTATGGTGCTCAAAGGAAATGCAGCCCTGTGGGACCTCGAGATGCAGCGAACTTTTTCCCTAAAAAAGGCTAAGTCTGAGAGGTGCGCTCAGTGGGCATGGCGCTGGGCGAGTATTGGCGCGGTGTAATACGCGGGTCCGACATATATTACGTAGTTTTTTTTGCGAGGAACACGAATCTGAAGTTATTTTGTGCATTCGATGCTGGATATTATACCGTGAGGGTAATAATATACCAAGCGGACAGAGGGTCTAAGCAGGTCGGAAAGCAGTAGCAGGCTACATACTCGGATATTATGTTATTAGAAGGGCGGAGACATACGGACTGGCGAGCTAAATAGCACGAGAGTTGTCGGTCACTACTGGACACCGAATCTGACAACGGATATGACAGGTGACGAAATGACAATCACCATGTCATATCCAGCACACCACCTCAGATGAGGTGGAACAGACACGAGTGACCGACACCACCCTGGCTAGCTAAATGTGTTAGAGATAAGTCATTTTGTTAGTCAGCTAGGGGAGATGCAAGATGCACGAGCCGGAGCTCGTGGCTAAACGCATGCCATAATACATAAGCAAACCACAAGATCGGAAGCATCCACGAACTAGTGTAAGAAGCTAAAGGAACGAATCTCCATCGCAAGCTGCTAGTGCAATGCCATCTAAGCACCACCGACTGAGAAAGCAGCGAACGAAAGGGGATCCGAAAATGTAGAGTCGAATAGATGAAGAAATACGCAACCAATCAACGTCATGCTCGCCGTGCCATAGGCGAGCCGCCAAGGAAGTGGTCGATCATGCCAAAAAACGAGAGAACTGCAGTGCCAGGACGGTGCCATCGCACGGAAAAAAATCAGATGCCTGCGAGGTCGTGTGGACTAGTGGAGAGCTAGCTGGTGACAAGTGGTGTAGCGCTGACCATCATGTACCACTCCTGCCAACGATATTGCACGTCAAACAAATAAAACATTCCGAACAAGCACCACCCAAAGCGGAGCAGCAACGACCACGTAGAAATAATGCCAATCCGACGCAGGGTCTCAAGCCCACAACGTGACGAAACGAAGGTAATCCACATTATGATAACAAATTGCACCAAAGCACCACCCACAGGGTGACAACGCGCCCAGAAAACCAGAAGTCCATAAGTCCAACGAGTAAAATGTAATGCCAAAGCTAGAGGTCCCAGCGGAGAAAACTGCCCGATAGAAAGCGAGGCCACAGAATTCGTCCATTCCTCCAATAGCGAGAGAGAAAACCACGATAAGCAACGCAAAACCAAACGTTCCAAATTACTTAAAACGCGGGAATCTGAGAAGGCGAACAAGAAATAAAACGGCATCACGCAATGAATGCAATGTAGGATGTAGTGCTGAGTCGTCAAACGAAGCCGAAAAAATTACGAACCATAGGTAGATCACCCCCACAGCTGCTGCAACGCTCTCTCCAAAGTTTGAAATGCCAACGTAAACATAAAAAAACGATATTGTGCGAAACGGGAATTAACTTGTGGTAGCACTCCACGAAGTTCTACTCTAAAACGCAGCCTAATGAGAGCTGCGGCAAAGATGATAACGTGAAACCCAAATAAAGAAAGAGGTTGCGGAAGATGCGTGCTCCAAAAAATGTAACAGCTGGTCGTACAGGGCTCGCAATCCGACGTCCCAGCAGTATCAAGTGAGCGCACGTCCTCGGCCAAAGAATGATGCCGAAAGCGGCAAAAATCCCACGCAACCTAAAAGCCGAACCACGAACCAACCAACCTGCAAATACATAACGCAAGCGTAAGGTGGTACCATAACCTGCTGGATATTATACCGTGAGGGTAATAATATACCAAGCGGACAGAGGGTCTAAGCAGGTCGGAAAGCAGTAGCAGGCTACATACTCGGATATTATGTTATTAGAAGGGCGGAGACATACGGACTGGCGAGCTAAATAGCACGAGTCAGAGTTGTCGGTCACTACTGGACACCGAATCTGACAACGGTTATGACAGGACAAGGTGACGAAATGACAATCACCATGTCATATCCAGCATTCGAGTTGGTTTGGTGTCGAAAGTCGCGCGGCGCAGCTCGATGGGGCCAATTTAGGGTTTCGGTGCGAATGCTCCACGCGTCTTGTCGCGGGACTTGTGAAATGTTGTTGAACGGAGTTGGATTGGATTAAACTAATTGGATTGGACATATTTATCGTAATTTTTTGCGTAGAATTCGAATATGGTGACCATTTGCCCGGCGGAGTCCTTAAACCCTAGTTACCATGCTTGTGGACAGGGGGAACGTATACAGGGTGGCTGAAATAGTCATGGCACATGGTTGCACTTGATCGATCGAGAATGCCAATCACCACGAGTGAATTAGGTTAAGTTGGGCATGGGAGCACGCAAATTGTTGGCACATGTCGGTGCTAGCTTGGGTGTATCGGATTTGGCTCGGTGTCAGCCCCTTGACCCCTCATAGGTTGGTGGTGGTATGTGGCACAGTGTAAAAATAGGCCTAGAGTATCGATGTGGCAATCTTCCCCATGTCCACCTGGGGAAGATGGTTGCACCCCACAAACCGCCAGCTACAATTGCATGTATTGCCAGGAGATGGTTGCATGATGTACTTGGGATGTCTACACGAGCGTGGCTGAGTGTACAAGGAATTTAGTGCCACTTGGATGTGTGTGGGATGTTGTTTTCACAGGGACGGTCAAGGGCACCATGGCAGTGTGGCAGCACAATTCCAGCGTCGAGGTACCCATTTACCCAAGTTATAAGCCCCCCATGAGTGTGACTTAAATCGCTCAGATTCTTGAGGTGCGAACCAGCGTTAATGCTGGACTTTAGGTTCAGGGTTATTATTATGGGCTCTGATAGCCCCTAGCCTGACCCGTCTCTGATCGGAACCGTGACTCCGCTAGTAGCTAGGATGACAGTACAGTAGTACTGTACTGTCAGTCATTACTTCGTATTATCCGGGTTTCCGAGATGCATGATAAAAGCACTCGGCCGGACTGTTATGGGAGCTTAGCCAGTTTGTTTCACCGAGCGGAACACCTGTTCTCGCAGGTTATGCGCGTCACCACTTCCCTAGTAATTCTGATGGCACAGCGCCAAGCTGTTGCCATGATTGGCTAAGTTTTGACACAGAGATGGGGTGGGCGCCCCCTTAGACAGTGGTTTTCTCTCCGCGGTATGGCCTCCTTTTGAAGTGGAGATCAGTTTTTTCGGCATTTATTCGGCAGAGTATCGTCGCTGGGTATGGTTATGTTTTACGTTCCGTTTGATCAGCGGGCAGGACACTCCGCGTTTTGTGGGTCGCTCCCACGATTAGCCACTCGGCTCATGACCTGCTTGATTATGTTATTGTTTGCTGAGACTCCTGCAGGAATTGGCCGCTGCGGAATTGTTCGCTACTGTCGCACCGCTAGCCCGCGCTCCCATCTCACCGTCATTTTGAGTATGAACACACCGCAGAGACCACGTACACGCGCTAGGGCGCGTAAATTAGCAACTATTTTCGATGATGTTGGGGCATTAAATTCGGCTACCCCCACAACGCCGCATTTGGCTTCGGCCGACGAGTCGGCTGCGGCTGCGACGCTCGTGCAGCGGTTACGAAAGGACTCTTTCGATGTTCAGTGCGCGAAGACAGCAGCCACTAAGGTTTTGGGGGACAAAACAGCGAAGTTTCATGGCAGTGAATCGTCGGCTTCGGACATTTTTCCCCAGCTGATCTCCGAAATTCAGCAGCTTTTCACGCTGCAGTCGCAGGCACTTGCACCCCTGTTTGAGCTGTCTGCTGCTGATGTCCCTGTCATGACTACTGCTAATGAGCTCCTGTACTCTGTGCTGTTGCTGCTGACCGCGCCAGGGTCTCCTGCCCGTAATTGGGTGGAGGCTTCTGGGGCCGATGTTCCTGCTGACGGCAAGCGTGCCACCCTCGAGGTGGTGCGTATGCTCGCTGATGATTCGACTCCGTTCGAGTCTCTGACTGAGCTGCTTGACGTGAGGATCTCGGATGAACACGACCCTGACTCTGGCATTCGTCTTTTTAACAGTTGTCTTCGGGATGCACAGCGTCTGCAGACGCTGCCCGAAGACGCTGTTAAAAGGCAATTCCTCTCTGCCCTGTCTGGACCGGCTTACGCCACGCTGGTTGACTCGTTTGCTCGAGCTGACCAGCGTGCGGCTGTGAGTCTGCTCACCCTGCAGGCGCGCGTGCGCGAGCAGTACCGCTGCGGGCGGCTCTCGGGCAAGCGCACTGCGGGGCGCCCCATGTCCGTAGCATCTTGCACCACTGACACTGGCCTGGCTTCGGCCATCGAGCGGCTCAGTTCTCAGTTGGTCAAGTTGCAGCGGGATGTGGATTCCCTTAAGAAGGGTGGCTCCAAGCCACCTCATGGGAAACACACTCCGCGCGGCTTCCACCGACCTGGAGTGCAACCGCTTGCTCATTCCGCCTCTTCGGAGGTGGCTTTTGACAAACGGTCTGGCACCTTTGTCCCAACGTGCAGGCACGAGAAGTGCCGCGCCGTTGGGTCGAAGCATTGGCTGAGTGAGTGTCCTCACAAGGACACTCACCCGTTGTCCATTTCGGCATCCTACTGCCAAGCCGTCGAGTCTTATGACTCCGATGTGCTTGCCCTTCGTTTTCAGCGGTATTATGACGCTGGGGATGAGGGGTCCATGGAGCACCTGTGTGCTCTCGTGGGGCAACCTGAAATCTGTGAGCTGTCTGCGCATTCCTTTGCTCCAGAGCCTACGGCTCTGCAGCAGTTCAAGGATGCTGCTGCCTCTACTGAGTCTGCACCTGATGAGCACCTTTCCATTGGCCGTGTTGCATTTGCTGAGGTCAGCGGTCCGCTTGCTGGTGGTGTCGCTGAGCTGACCGCCAGCAAGCAGCTGTTGCCGAAGGCCTCTGCACCCGTGCATGGTAAGCCGATTGACTTGCATGGGGTCAGCAGTGCCGGCTTTGTGCCGTCGTCTGCCTCTCTGGCTCTCGGCCCGATGGCTCCTGCTGACGACTCTTTCAAAACGTTCAACACTGTCCACCCTGACTGGTTTGACATTGACCCTGAGCCTGTTGAGGTGTGTGATTCCGATGATGATGGAGAGGGCTCGGACTGCCCTCCTGGTGTCTGCCTGACTGAAATTGAGGGGGGTGCACCGCCGGCGGCTGCGGCATTTCGGCGGTTCGGAGTCCCCAAAGGCTCCAAGCCATTTGGCGTCGGAGAATTTGCACTCACTCTTTTCATGGTGGCTACATTTCTCTTCAGTGCTACGGCGATGCCGACCCTCGTGGTCGGCGGTGGTGTCAGGGGCCTGGTTGAGCCCGGAGCCACTTACGACTACGATTCACTACGGTCTCATGAAACACTGCTGGATTCTCTTTGCCCGCCTGTGGTTACTGCTGGTCCGTCAATGCCACCGCGGGAAGTGACACAATTCTTTTCTCAATCGACCTCCGCGGCTTTGCATTCTGATGATTTTGCTACTCCGCTTTGGGATCCGCCTGACCCGCTTGGGTCTGGTGGTGTCAGTGCTTACAACTTCTCTTTTCAATTGACTTCGGATGCTTTTCTTGATTGGAATCCGCCTGCTGAACTCGGCTATGCCGACCGGCTTTACAGTGGCTGAGTCTGCTTATTTCAAACCCTGGAGGTGTGATTAGCCTTAGCCGCAGTGGTGGGTTGTGCCGGGACAAGTCCCCGGGCACCCAGCTAGAAGTATATCTGTTTCCAGTAAAGTGCTGTTTGTTATCTGTTTAGTTAGCTCCGCTTGCCTAGCCCTATTGGCTACAGTCACAGCTCCGGGTGGTGTGCTGGACTTTAGGTTCAGGGTTATTATTATGGGCTCTGATAGCCCCTAGCCTGACCCGTCTCTGATCGGAACCGTGACTCCGCTAGTAGCTAGGATGACAGTACAGTAGTACTGTACTGTCAGTCATTACTTCGTATTATCCGGGTTTCCGAGATGCATGATAAAAGCACTCGGCCGGACTGTTATGGGAGCTTAGCCAGTTTGTTTCACCGAGCGGAACACCTGTTCTCGCAGTTAATGTGGTCGTATAGTGGGGGTAACGCACACCACGCGCATGCCGGATTTGGGGCGGTGTACAGGTGTCGAAGGTGGCAGCAAGATATCTCATCCAAAATCAGCTCATTTTTGGCGTGGATTCCAGTTTTTTTCGGATTGCCACATCGATACTGATACCATACAACGATACACGCGAAGGCGTCATATAAATATTGGGTGCACCTTCGGATACCTTCGGACGAACCTTCGGGTAAGTGCATCCGAAGGTGCATCCATATTCCTCTCGTCGGACAGAATTTGGAGGAAATGAATGCAGTTGCGTTGCATGCCCCCATCTCCGCGGAAAATCATTGTGTACGGTATCGTAGCTCCAAAAAAGATAACGTAACCCCATTTTGTCGCGTTTTTGTCGACCTATGTCGTGTTGATTTAAAATCTATCGTTAGATCAAAACTTTTTTAAGGGCATTTAATGTCGCGCATGTCGGGCATGTCGGGTTTTCGGTTCCACGTCGGCAAAAAGACATGACCGCGTTTTGTGGGGGGAAAGCGAAATAGTGAATCTAGCACGTGCGTTTCAACGATCGAGGCATTTGTGCCACCCGATGGGGGGAAAGAAATATAAATCCGGACGCCACGTACGCACGGAACGTCATGCAGTCCAGAGAAATTTCATCGTTGTAACTGGTCACGCGACAACGACATCCGACACGACACGACGACATGCCGACATCGCGACAAAATTCCCAAAGCAGATACCACGACGGGCCTAACGGGGATATCGCGTCATAGATATATTGTCAAAGACATTTTCTAGGGTGCCGCGATCTCACGAATTAAAAAGTATTGATCACAATTTCCATAACTAACAAAATTAAATTTTTATTGCAAAGCTGCCCATTGTTGAAATTTATAGCGTATAATTTTGCAACATGACCCCCTATTTTTATTGGCTAGGATCCAAGAACGGTGGGTCAACGTGGTATAAAAAAAACCTCAGACAGAGTTATCATGTAGATTTATTTTTAGAATTTATGTATCGATTGCATATAATAATGCGCGGATGAACGCTCGGACAGATCATATAATTAAAATCTGGAGGCGAGGATGAAAAAGTATTACCCCGGGTTGCACCGAGGAAACCTCCGCTGTACTGTCCTGTCATTTTTCTGTACTGTACTGTCGTTTTGGGGGGAATTTACGCCGACGTGGCAGTCGCGCGACAGTACAGTACAGCCCGGAGGTTTAGGGGAATTACCGTCGCTGTACTGTACTGCACCGCTTGCGCTGTACTGTACTGCATCGATTTTATGACAATTTGCATATTTAAGGACACCGATTTCAAGAATATTTCAGCGAACACAGGGATGAAATCTTGGGGACATCGAGATTTTAATGGGAATTATTTATATCCACAGTATATTCTTTGTCCGCATGCATGCGCCTTTCTATCACGAAGAACCCCCTCAAAATAGCGCACGATTTCTTTAAATAGCGTACAAACGCGCGATAAATTCATCTGTGGTATAAACGACAGAATCGAGCCATCGCGAGTGTCTGCGCTTCGATATTTCTGTACTGTCGTCTGTACTGTCGTCTGTAATGTCGTCTGTACTGTCGTGCCATCGGCTGTACCGTCGTCTGTACTGCCCCATACTTAATTCTGAAGAAGTTCATTTTGGCGACATCCACGCCTCTGCCTCTATACCGTCGTCACTTTTGTCTGTACTGTACTGCCGTCGACGAAAAACGGTGGACCTCCAACCAGCGACGCGGAAATTGACATGCTGTCACGAACGCGGTACAGAGACACGACAGTACAGACAAAATGACAGTACAGTACAGAGGAGGTTTCCTCGGTGAAACCTGGGGTTATAGAAAAGTATTTTTCAAAATAAGGAGTGAAAACCTGAATCGAGGATTTTAAAATCAAGTCCCAAGTCCCTCCCCCACCCTTCCCGGCCTCGAGAGCCCCCAAGTCCCCCCACCCCCACTTTCGCCGCGCCGACAAGTCCCAAGTCCCCCTACCCCCACCGACAAAGTCGACGGTTTCCCCATACTTAAGCCATGTTTCCCGTCCGCTACCGCTACATATGTGAATGGAAACCCGGCCGGTGCACTGCGTGTGGAATTACAAAAAATAATAATACGACGCGAATCCATAAGTGCCAAAAATCAAGGACTCCCGCCCGACAGGAATCAGGGTCCCACGACCCGACTGCCCGACCCCAGCCTTCTGCATGCGGGCACATGCCCCTCGTGCCAAAGGACTGAGGCCTGCAAATACTATCATTACCCTAAAGAGTACAGACTATGGACCTACAATGCTAAGCTAGGGCTGAAACCCTCAAAAAGCATAATAATTACCCGCTCCAGAGTCAGGCATGACAGCAATACGGTAACAAAGCCATCACCTAGCAAAACCTACTGAACAATGCCTAAATGAGAAGCAACATGAGGCAACTTCGCAGCCCCCCGTCGAAGGATAACGGTAGCTACCTCTCATCACAACGGTCGGCACTGAACTGGTCCTAGTCTCCTTTACCTACACTCTGCTGAGCCGATTGCCCCTCTGCGGGCTGGATCTGCACAGCTTCCACTCAGAGCCCAGCTGCTCCAAGGTCCTCCAAGTCCTGCACCTATGATGGAAACACCGAAATGCTTCTAGTATAATTATATTGTTGATCAGACAATATAATTATATCGGGCAACAACCCGCTCCCAACGAGATCCAGACGGGACTCGAACCTGCGCGCTCAAGGTGCAAGTCAATGTTGGACTTGCACCTTGAGCGCCATTGCTTGCACCTTGAGCGCGCGGCGTTCGAGGTCCCGTCTGGATCTCGTCGGGAGGTTCGTTGCCGATATAATTATATTGTCGATCAACAAATAATATACGGGAAGCATTTCGGTGTTTCCACAAGCTTCTACTGGCGAGAGCGGCCTCTCCACATCCCGTACCTGAAGCACAAGGGAGGGCGGGTGGGAAAGTCCACACAATCACAGTAACACGGCAAGAGGCCGTCACAGTCCGTAGCTGGCCTCTTAAGGCCTCCGACTGATCAGAAAACCTCAGTTTTCAGATCTGCTCCGTATGACAGTCATACTGCCTGTCATACACTGATCACAAAACCATCAGTTTTTCACACAACTCGATATACACGTGGCGCAAAGCCTATGTTACTTAGGGCTGTCGTACATTTCCCACGTGTATGTATGGAGATATAGAAAACCCTCCCGATAGGTCGATGCACCTTTTAAAACAATAGTACTCCTGCACCCCACATTCATATTTCTAATAATAGCATGCCGTTGAACTAACTAAATACGGATTCACTGTCATACTGTAATCCTGCGGTTGTCTGCACTTTTTATTTCGTTCACTGCGATATATACCGTAGAGATTAATAATGCTGACGAGTTTATATTTTGACGACTCCGAGAATAAAATAAATAGTATATGGAGACAAAACGCTGTATGCCGGCGTACAGACGACATACGGCGTACGGCGTATTAAGAGTGTAATGAAAAGCGCGACGGATTCCTTTTCGATTGGGTAATGCTACAGACGCTGGAATTTCGCACATCTTTTTACTTATACACGATTATATAAATCTGGGCACCTCGCGCGATCGAGCCTGCCCATCATCGTCCTCACCGGCCGGTTGCGGTTCCGGTGGATCGTGATGACTACAACGTTCAACGGACACTTGGAACCTACGGCAGGGGTCGATGATAAAGGTCATGGTCAGCGCCCGCAATTCATTCGTGCACATTCATTCGCCTCGTAAGGCGAATACTGCTGAACTGCTGAACTGCTGTGGTACGTTTCTTGAGCGAGTATTTTGTGTTTACTTGGTTTCTTGTGTGAACTAACGATGAGGGTTGTGTGGAGCTCGTGCTGCAGGCGTAGAGATCAGACCGCGCCATGAGGTGTGGAGGGCTAAGTTGGCAAGTGCCAACCTAGTGTGGGATGAAACCCACCCACGTCGGACCCAATGCATAAAACGCTTTGCAGCCGAGGGGTTTTCGTGCGTCAGAGCGCACGAAACTTGGCACTAATATTACTGAACAGTAATATTAGTGCACCCTCTGAAGCGCAAGGCGGGCCGTTGAGTATGCTGCAAGCGACTGCCACTTGACTTCAAGCGTTTTGGGTTTGGGTTTCACTAAAGTACCCAAACCCAAGACTGCCTTTCAGGATGGGCGTTCCCGTAAGATGTAGCTCATGTAAGCTGACAGATATGTTCACACTAGTCCTGTGAACATATCCTGCAAGTTTCAAGGTATGCCGTTGAGTATGCTACAAACGGTCGCATCTTGACTTAACGCGTTTTGGGTTTGGGTTTCAATGATGATTAATGTACCCAAACCCAAGAATGCCTGGTTGGGTGGGCGTTCCCGTTGAAGATAGCACACGAAACTTGCCAGGTATGTTCACACTAGTCCTGTGAACATACCCTGCAAATTTCAAGGTATGCCGTTGAGTATGCTCCAAACGGTCGCATCTTGACTGAACGCGTTTTGGGTTTGGGTTTCAATTATCATTATTGTACCCAAACCCAAGACTGCCTGGCAGGATGGGCGTTCGCGTGAAAGATAGCACACGAAACGTGCCAGGTATGTTCACACTAGTCCTGTGAACATACCCTGCAAGTTTCAAGGTATGTCGTTGAGTATGCTCCAAACGGTCGCATTTTGACTTCAAGCGTTTTGGGTTTGGGTTGCAATGATGATTAATGCACCCAAACCCAAAAATGCCTTTCAGGATTGGCGTTACGGTTAGAAATAGCTCACGAAGGTTGGCAAATATATTCATATAAAGGGTCTTCCTACAAGTTTCAAGGTATTCCGTTCAGTATGCTTGCAATGGTCATATCTTGACTTCGAGCGTCTTGGGTTTTCAAAATGCTTGAAGTTAAGATGGCAGTCGCTTGCAGCATACTCAACGGCCCATCCTGCGCTTCAGAGGGTGCACTAATATTACTGTTCAGTAATATTAGTGCCAAGTTTCGTGCGCTCTGACGCACGAAAACCCCTCGGCTGCAAAGCGTTTTATGCATTGGGTCCGACGTGGGTGGGTTTCATCCCACACTAGGTTGGCACTTGCCAACTTAGCCCTCCACATCTCAGGGCGCGGTCTGATCTCTAAGCCTGCAGCACGAGCTCCACACAACCCGCATCGTTAGTTCACACAAGAAACCAAGTAAACACAAAATACTCGCTCAAGAAACGTACCACAGCAGTTCAGCAGTTCAGCAGTATTCGCCTTACGAGGCGAATGAATGTGCACGAATGAATTGCGGGCGCTGACCATGACCTTTATCATCGACCCCTGCTGTAGGTTCCAAGTGTACGTTGAACGTTGTAGTCATCACGATCCACCGGAACCGGCCGGTGAGGACGATGATGGGCAGGCTCGATCGCGCGAGGTGCCCAGATTTATATAATCGTGTATAAGTAAAAAGATGTGCGAAATTCCAGCGTCTGTAGCATAGCATTTACACTTGCGCGAAAAATTATTCAAAAATTCGATTTTTAAAATTTTCTAGAAAATTTTAAAAAAATTTGACCCACCCTTTTTGGGCCCTTAACACTGTAGAGGCCGAATTAATTGATTTTACAGTGTTAAGGACCCATTTTGGCGTTTTGATTTGATTCTGATTATGTCTGATTGACAACCTTGCTCATGCATGCTCATGATGATACTAGCTACTACCCGTAGGGCCCGCATTCGGTATGAGGGTGGATCCTCTTATCGTAGTTTCCAAGGTTGGCCATTGCATGATCCAAAATCTAACTTTTAGATCTGTTTTGCTAAAAATATAAAATGGTTGATTTATTTTTACCTTAAAAATTACAAATTTTTTAGTTTTTTAAAAATTTTAAAAATTTTTAAAACATTTTAAACCCCCCAAATAATTAATTTTAAAAATATGACATCTGTACCCACCGTTGCACCCATTTTCTTATCACGCGGCGCCCACCTCCTTAACAAGTTTCACCCACGTACCCACTTGGTCAGTTGCCCCTTTCGGCTACCGTCAAATTTGGTTTACGGAAAAGTACCTACCGTGATTTATACAGCCAAAAGGCGTGGCCGTTATAAACAGTGAATCTTTGAATATGCAGGGCGCGTAGCTGACTGTTACACATACCGTTACGAATGCGACGATCAACACACAACGGCAGGACACCTTATCGATGTGGTGGTGGCGTGATAGGTCCACGTGTTCGGCGAAAATCATGACGCGATTGATAATACTCGGGCGTACCAAAACTTCTCCAAGGAAGGCTGTGATATTGGCACAAATAACTGGGATACCGTCAAAATCTAAGCTAAGCCTGTTTTTGCCTTTACACCGTGTTTGGTTAGACGATGACTCGTATACGCCCCGTCGGATATGCCAAGAGCGACGAATATGTAAATAGCGTCCGGACTACAGGAGAAGCTCGAGACAGCGACGCCGTTTCCGAAGGTAAGAATCTCGCTGGGGCCGTTGGTGAGACCGCTGCTTAGTTTGATGCTGAAACCGTTGTTGGTAAATGGGGTTTTGTCAAAGTCCAAACTGGCGGTGTATTTTAAACTTTTGCGACTTTGCACCGTAGTTGGTTTGAAATTTACCAAACACCACGCCCGTCGATACTCCAAAAGCAACCGATAAGTCAAAAGTATCCGCCCCTCAGGTACCGCAAATGGCGGCGACGACGAGTCCAAACCTGATGGTAGCAGCGACGACGGGTCCGATTCTGATAATGACAGCGACGACGGATCCGAAGAAGGGAACCCTGCTGGGCTGGACCCGCCAGCCAGCCAGGGCCCGCAGACCCTTGACATAACCGCTACCCAGAATAGCGACGGGTCCGATTCTGATGGTAGCAGCGACGACGGGTCCGCTTCTGATAATGACAGCGACGACGGATCCGAAGAAGGGAACCCTGCTGGGCTGGACCCGCCAGCCAGCCAGGGCCCGCAGACCATTGACGTTGATTTTTCTGTAGATGGGACCCCCGAACAGTCCCCCGAAGGGACTCCCGAAGGGGCCGTTAGCGAGACCGCCGCTACGGAGACCGCCGATGCGGACAACGAAGATGAAAACGGTGAGGGAACCGATGGTGAAACCGGTGCTGACACCGGTGTTGAATTCAACGCCACAAACGTTGCGGGTACGTAGCTTATTCTTTTTTGCTTTGGGATATTGTAAACGCGTTCAGTGTTGAACGGCGTGTACCCCGCGCATCCATGCAGGCAACTTTGCGGGGGGAAGTGTAAGCAAGAAGCGGCCACGAAATGTCACAGACCTGGACCCGAAGGAGACGCGAGGGCAGCCAAGTCCCGTTGGCACCGCAGCAGCTGACAATGGCATACGCGAAAACTTTATAAATATGGAACGCCTGCCAGGCACCCTGGATTTTTGCGTCGCGTTTGAACACGTAAGCGCCTTACGTTCTGCGTTTTTGCAGTGTTTGTTGCGTGCGCACTCACCGTTGCCCTTTCGCACGCTCAGGCAGACAAGCATGTCGACAAAAAGATCTTTTCGAAAACCGACACAAGAAATGCAATATCGGTGCGCAACGCCCCAAGCCATCTCTCGCTTTGCGCGTGCAGAACCAACACGAATGAATGTGTTTTTCGGCTGGCAGGTATTCAAGGGTATGAGTTTTCTCGAACGGTACGCCTCTGTTCCAATGCGTTTTACTTACGCCAAAAGTGCCGTACAAGTAAAAGGTGATTGGGTGATCAGTGATTTATACTATAAAAGTTGCGGCCTTGCCGAATCAAATAGTGACGATCAATAAGAACTATTGCTTCTCGTAACCACGGATTCACACCCAACATTACTTGCTGCCCTGGAATCTCGTTACCAACACCCGCCTGTACCACGCGTTCGCGACTCAGCTCCCGTTCGCGAACAGCAGCACGTGGGCGACCCGATACCTGGCGTCGAACAGGACAACGGAGGCGCGTTGGGTAACCAGCAGCAGAACAGCCGAAAGATTACATTCTACATCAATCTTCAGGAGGTAAGTGCTTCGCTTTTCGCGGTTTTGCAACGTTTGAGACGCACGCACTGACGTTACCCAAATACATGCGCGGCAGATTTGTCAAACTTTTACAGTCCTACAACATTCCCAAAAGTCTTTACTATCGGTGCGTATTGCTTTTCGCCACGTTTCGCTTTGCACCTGCATAAACCATTTCGTTAAAAGGTAACTTCGGCTGGCAGGTGTGCGAAACATTTGAATGTTTTAACGGCTACGATTTACGCAAATTTGCCTTTGTGTTGGACGGCCACCGTGCACGCGAGGCTATAACAATCGCTGAAATCTGCAAAGAGTTTCACGACAGCTTCGAAATAGACGCGCATGGAGTGCCGGAGCTATCTATTGACCTAATGGCAAAGCAGGTTGGTGGTTAGGCTTGCAGCCCGATACCACGAACAGTCTTTGGGCTAGTGTCCCAAACTACGTCATCACGTTTACAAGTATCTTTTATACATGTTTGCTGTTGTTTGCCACCCGAAGTGAACTTATAATTCAAAAAACAGTGACCACGCACTCAAAGCGTATGAATATATTGTTCAAGCGACACAAATACAAATGTTCGGCATACCATGACGCAAAGTTTTGCGTTGCGCCACCATATTTTAGGGTTTTTTTGGGTTTACGATACAGGGCACCCTAGGGACATTCACCTCGGAGCACGCCATGTAGTTTGCCACGAGGGATACGCAGTACTTTTTTGTTGAACTTTGCGGTGTTTGGTTGCTTGCGGGCCATGCCTTGCACCAGTCGGTAGCCATCACCGTTCGCAGTCACATTATCGCTTCACACCTCGTATCAACACCCGAACATTTTTCGGTGCCTTGGGGTCAGCAGGTGGCGAGCATCTCACATTTTACGTTACACTATAACAAAACGTTGTTTACACAGCATTTCGCGTTCAACCTTCGAGCAAATACACAAACGACGCGATATTACGTATACGCACGTAGCCATCCAAATAAGTGTACAACGTTGTATATAGATGTGCTGGATTATTGTTTGTATTCCAAATAGCTATAAAACATTTAAATAACAAGTTTCTGATACGCAGACATGCATTTCTTACGATGCATCGACGACGGACCAGGCATCTTGGTTTGTGATAACGTCTCTACGTCCATAGCAGGCGCTGGTTCTTTGGCGTTTTTTATTCGTTTCACGTATATAAAAATAAAAATTATAAGGAAGATCACGAACGCCCCGCAGGTCACACCGATTATGATATAGCTCCTTTGATTGGTATTGTCGTCGTCGTCGTCCTCAGTGATTTCCACATTTACTTTTGCGTCGTCCTTTGGCGGTGGCGATGAAATGGGTGTCGTCGTGCTAGAGTCCGCGTCTCTTTCCAACGCCTCCGGAACCCTTTCTTGGTTAACGGAAAGCACATCGGCGTCACCGCCGACGGAGACTTGGTAATTAAGGTCCCGTGGCAGCAACGTGAAAAAAAACTGTTCGTCTCCGACCCCTCGCTTGGCGCGCGCGTCGCGCGTCGTCTGCAAGAGCCTGCGGCGGCGTCGCATCGCGCCGGCGACCGGACGCAGCATGGTCACCGCGCACACCGAGATGCGATACTCGTCGCGAGCGACGTTGGGCCCGAGACCGAAGTTCGGCAACAGGGGTTGTACGAAAGCGTTTTTTGGACCGGACGCTGATTGAAGATTGTGGTTCATCAACAAGGGCCCGTCGCGTCCCAACTCGTCGTTGACCCTGAAAGTGGTCGGAGTGCTGCGGAGCGATGCGGTTGCGGACCTTTGACCTTCGATGTACGCCTGCAGCGTCGGATCCAGACCGACCTCGTTTGCCAATCCCCGATCGTAATGCATCACGGCAAAACCTGCTGAAATCTGTATAGGCAGCCCTGACCGGGAGTCCCGGTGCAGGCCCCTATGACAGATTCCTAGGTAGCCAACACTGGACCGTGACTGATCCGTAAGCCCGTGCTGTGACACACCGAGTGTCACATGTAGTTAGACTCGAGACCGTTCCTCGGAATTCACGGCCGGGAATTTCAGATTCATGGCCGTGAATCCTGACTCCGTGACCGTTCCGGGTATATCTAGCTTAGGGTTTATTTATTATGAGAGTTTATCTATATTGGTTCACTGACTGTCTGATATCTTGAACCGGGATATTCCAGTAGGTCGTGGCCCCATCCACGCTATATTCCACATTGCTTTTGGCCATGATTGGCTAAAACAGCCGTTTTGGTAGGTGGTGCGCACCGGCGCGTTTGGGTGCGCGTGGGAAGTTTGGGATGAGCAGCTTTTGAGTATTTGATCGGCAGCTATGGGGGTTCGACCTGGATCGGACTTTGTCGGCGCAATGTCCTTGTACGGTTTTCTCTTTGCCTTGATCCAGCAATCTACCGTTCCTTGGGCTGGTGACTGCAGCACCTTCGACCTCGACTTCGTCTTCCAGTGCCCCTCGCTGCCATGGTTTTACCGCTCTTCGCATGGCTGTGTACTCACGTTCTCCCCACGCCGCTACCCTTACGCGCCCCAGCGTACCACCTCCCATCGGGCTCTCTACGTGATGGTTTCTACAAGATCCAAAAAGTCCCTTATGAGGGACTCCGACATCGATGCCTCTCTAAGGCTGACCGACGCGGTGCGCAACACGCCGACGGTCAAAACCCCGACTTTTGCGTATCCCGCACCTACTTCCAACGAGGACGCCGACGTTGCCACCAGGAAGTATTTGCAGGAGCAGTCCAAGCTCGTTGACGAGATCTACAAGCAGCGGCTGCATCGGTCTTGGGCCAAGGGTATCCGCGAGGATATCCTTGGGGACAAGAAGCATTATTTCAGCGGCACGACTGACGCGAACCTGCTCTCCGACATGGTGGTGCAGCTTCGTACGGAGTTCGCGTCCGCTGGGCTGGAGCTGGCCTCGTTCGATCTGGACGAGCCTATGGCTCTGGTGGTGAGCAAAGTCAACGGCTTGCTCTACGACGTGCTCCAGCTGGTCATCGAAAAGCACAGCAACGCCCACGTTTGGCTTACGGGAACGGACGCGTCTGCTGACCGAGATGGACGGCGTGCTCTGGTGGACGTCATCAAGCGCTGCGTTCCGGTGGCGTTACGGGAGTCTTTCCAGCAGGAGCATGCGGCTCTCAACTATCCCGCCAACGTTGACCCGCAACCCGTTCTGGCTCGAGAGCAGCGTTTGGTGCGGGACAACAAGGCAGCTGACTGGACGCCCACCGAAGCCACCAGGAAGCTCAGCCTGTACACCCGGCTTGACCCGGTGTTCTACGCCGCGGTTAAGGTGCGCTATCCCATGGTGGCCGATCTTGCGACGGTTTCCCTCAGTGACCTTCGCTCTCTGGTGGTTGAGATTTACCAGGCATGGGCGGCGACGGAGGCCGGGAAGGCTGCCTTAACCAGCCCCTCTTCTGGTGGCGCGTCTGCTTTGCTCTCCAGCGACGAGCACCAGGTGCTCCTCGGCAAGATCCAGGAGTTGACTGAGCTGGTGCAGCGGCAGTGCGGGGCGGCTCAGCCGGTGGTGCAGCGGCAGCGGGATCCGCCGCAGCGGCAGCACGGGCAGCGACCGCCGCAGGGACGCCAGCCGCAGCGGCAGGGGCAGCCCCAGCGGGGCTTTCGCATGGGTGTGAACAACCCACCCGCCGTGGGCTTCGATCGCGACGAGCAGCGGGCGAAACCGCTCTGTGTTCGCTGCAAAAAGTCCGGTAAGGAACTCTATCATTTCTACCGCGACTGCCCTCTTGGCGGTCGCCAACATTCCCCTGGCACGGCCGCGGCTTTCTGCATTCCCATCGACGACGAGGATGCGGAGGGCGTGCACGCCCTCGCCATGTGTGCCGTGTTCCAGGAGGCAGCGGATGAGGGGGCGGACGCCTTTGCCCGTGCGGCGACGGTGTACGGCCCGCCAGCGGTGCTTTGCGGGGGCGTTGTGGGGGGCATTGACGTGTCCGCCTACGGCTTCTCCGTGGACGCGGAGCCACCGGTGACGGGGACGCCCGGTGAGGACATCCTCCGACGGCTGGACGACCTCGCGGCGGAGGTCAACGCGGCCGTTGAGCCTAAGGTACACTACACTCACGCCTCCTTCCTGCCGTCTGGGGGTGTTGACACGCAGGCTTCGGCTCTGGTGTGTGACTCTGCCGAGGCAGGTGACACACCGGAGGAGCAGGTTCCGGCAGGTGGTGCGGCGGCATCGGCATCCGCCGTGCCGGCCCCTGCTATGCCTGTCTTGGCGGACGAGGAGGAGCTCCTGAAGCTCTACGGCTACAGCGAACCCGTGTCCCTTCAATCGACACGGGTGACCACTACGGCGGGCACGGACGGTGAGTTCAAGGGCGCTGTGGAAAATGTCAACCACGCCGCGGTTGTGCCGGTCGATCTGACTGGCTACGACACGGACGATTACGAAGACTTCGCTGACGGTAGCTTCCGGCTGAAGCCGCGGGCTCCTGCCATTTCGGCAAATCATGCGTCGGAGCCTGCAGCCCAGGCACCTCACTCTGGTGGTGCTCTGGGGGATTGGGGTGACGGTGCTCACCGCACCTACGGTTGCGGCAAGCCGCCATGGGGCTTCCCCGCTCAGCCGGGTTTGTGGGGGATGCCCTTCCTTCTTTCCTTCCTTCTCTTGATTTCTGTCATGGGAGTGGGGGCTGCCGCCTACACGGCGGCCAATGAGATCGACCTTGTGCAGGTATCGGGTCGGGCTGCACCGCAGCCTGTGCTGTGCAGGGGTGATTTATGTATCTACTCTGGTATCGCGGGGCTGGACCCCGTCACTCTGGATGCGGTGCTGCACTCCCTGGGTGCCGCGACGGTGGCTCACCGGCCGCCTGACCCACTGGAGTGCAGTACTGCAATCGGCCACGGTGGGCATTGTGGTGACGGTGCTCCTCTGACCTTTGACCCCGAGTAGCTTACTTCTGGTTCTGGCAGTGCACCACTTTCTGGTGGTGTACTGAGATGTGCTTTGACCTCAACATGGTCTTCAAATTTGGTTTATGCTTTGCTTTGACATCTACAATCTTCAATCTGGTTTGCTGCCACAGTGCTTTTCAGTAGTTTAGCAGGACCTGAGTACCTGTATATTTCTGCACTTGTGCCGGCTAGAGGGTTTCAATTTGTGTATCAGAATGGCGCAGTTGAATTAGCAGTTAGGTTTGTCACCCTAGCTCCTACCCTAACTTATCTTACATTCTCTGACTTACCTGTCAGTCACCACCCACAGTGCTGGGGTGGTGTGCTGAAATCTGTATAGGCAGCCCTGACCGGGAGTCCCGGTGCAGGCCCCTATGACAGATTCCTAGGTAGCCAACACTGGACTGTGACTGATCCGTAAGCCCGTGCTGTGACACACCGAGTGTCACATGTAGTTAGACTCGAGACCGTTCCTCGGAATTCACGGCCGGGAATTTCAGATTCATGGCCGTGAATCCTGACTCCGTGACCGTTCCGGGTATATCTAGCTTAGGGTTTATTTATTATGAGAGTTTATCTATATTGGTTCACTGACTGTCTGATATCTTGAACCGGGATATTCCAGTAAAACCCAGCAAGGATCCCGCGTCGGCCGCCTGGCGTAACTGGCAGATATCCTGTATTTTATCGTCGGCGTTCACGTCAAACTCGCTGGAGCTGTCCGCGCGCGTGTACTCGAGGTATTGTTTGCTGGCCGCGCGTGCCATGACGGCAGAAAACAGCACCTCCATATCGTACGCCTCTCGGTCGGACGCGTCGCGCATTGTGATGTAGGTGGCGACGGGCGTGTTTTCGCTGGTCGCGCGTATCATCTGGGGTCCGTCCGGTTTGCCCACGTTGCGCAACGCGTCCATCACGTACGCGGGCTGCCAGCGTTCGTAATCCACTAGCTGCGCGCTGATGATGTCCGATGTCAAAGTGTGCATGGTCATCTCGAGGGGCACCTCAAGCTCCACGACCGAAAGCGCCTGGATCGAGGCCCGCACAGCGTGTTGCAGGTAAGGTTGTTTCAGCGGGTCGGACACGATGCTGCCGTCAGTTTCGAGCAGTCTGTAGTCGTACCGAAGGCTCATCTCGAAGTCCGCGGCCACGTCCGTAGCCACCGGCGTCAGGACGCCGGCCTTCATGAACCCGACGTTATAAATGCAAACCATTATCGCCGATTGCGCGTAGAAGGTACCGGTGAGCGCGGTGTCGAAATCGCCGGGTACGACGCTCGCGTCGATCGCGCGGGCGTCTGTGAACCCGTTTGAACCGTAAACGTGATTGCATGTGGCATCCTCCAACGCGTCGTACGCGCCGATCGAATCGGGCGTCATGGTGATATAATGGTACGCTTGATCGGGCAATCCTTCGTCGTCGAACGAAAGCCTGGCCGTGCGATATCTTGGCGACTGGTCGAGCACCAGCGCGGTTGGTGCCACGGCGAGCAGATCGCGGCGCCTGAGGGCTGTCGGTCCTAGCACGTACGACGTGATATTGTACGTGGTTTTGAACGTGTGCGTGGACGAGCCGGTCAAGACGCGCTCGGTGACCTGATCCGTCACGGAGAAGGTGTTGAAGCTGTCCACGGACTCATCCTTGATCGCCAGAGCCACGACGACATTGTTTTCCGAAACCACGCGCAGATGCTGCTCCATGGTTCGGACCATGGATCGCCCGTTCACTTTTTTAATCAACTCCTCGGTGATGGTCATCGGAAAATCGTACACCACGCCGTTTTCGGTGTACTCCTTTCGCGCGCCCATAGCCACCTGATTCCGCAGGTACGCGTCCAGGTCGACCATAAGGCGCCACGACATGCCGTTCAGAGTGCACTCCGGGCTCAACGTGCGCCCGCCCAGCGCGCGCCCTGTGGGGGCGGCCGTCGTCCAAGAGATGATCGACGAGGAATTGCACGTGGCGTCCAACGCCGGCAGCGGCAGTGAGGTGTCCGGGTCCGCGTACGTGGAGTACGCGCGCCCCTGCGTCAGGGCACGCTGCTCGAACGCCGCGTCGCAACTGCTGGCGCCGTAAGCTCGCGTACCGGTAGGATCGAACAGCAGATCCAACGACTGCCATGCTGAGGTCCCCCCACGCTTGCCGGCAGCGATCGTTTGATCTCCGAACAACAGTTCGAACACGTACCGGTCGATGCTGACGGGGGGTGGGGGCGGCGCGTACACTTCGATGTCCAGATGCTGATCCGCGGTGACACGCACGTCGGCGATACGCGGCGTGCCGCAGATGAACGCCGGTTGACTGATTTGCGCTTGGGTGGTTTGCCCGCTGAACTGGCCCTCGGCGAGCACGACCGTAATGGCCGCCACGATCAGCAGCATCCACGCGCGGCGCATTGGAAGATGAGCTCAGTGATCGCGCACGACGCAAAGACGCCGCAGGTTAGACCGGTACAACCAACACGATTCACGCATATCTATACGGCGCACCGAGCGATGTTTGCACCAGGTATTTCGCGGAGTCGTGCGTGACGGGTCCGTGAAGGGATGTCGTAGCGACCGCGTGCGTGTGTATATATATAGACGCGTGGGTGCGTGTACACGCGCATCTCAAAAAAATGCACGAACGTGTACGAGCGCGCGATCTCGCATCCGAAGGAGCGCCGTGAATGCCTCGACGCGCGCACGCGATAACGTAAATGAGCGCATCGACGTCCGGGCGCGACGACTCGGCGCGAGCAACTCTGTGCGCCTGCCTGCTGTGTTTTTTTATCGTGGCCGGTACCGGCCTTGGCGTGGCGACCTACGCGTATTACGACGACGACGACGAGCACACCACCCGCGCATCGTCAGCGAGCGTGACGCTGCGAAATGCTTCGTCCGGCGCGTCTTCGAAACAGCACGCCGACGTAACTCATGCGCAGTCGCCGATAGCCGTGTCGACGCCGGACACCGTCGTCTGCGCTAAGGATCAAGGGCGTCGTCTCGAACGCACCGACGGGCTCCTTCGGAGCGCCAAGGACGGCCCGAGTGCGAACATCACCGCCGACGCCGTTTATTTTGATACCGCGCGGAGTTTGGACGGCTTCGTGACGCGATACGGCGAGATTCTAGCGGCGCATCTCGCGCAGTACCCCGAGGATCACGCTACCGTCCATCAGCTGTCGTGCGGACGCGCCATGGTCACCGTGCTGTCCACCGGTCCGACGGTGCTTATCATAATCGGACACACCCGGCAAATTGCCGGTGGGATGGTCTTCAAACCGCCCGGCAGAGGGTTGGAGCTCGTGCTGCGCCCCGATCGTGATCCCGCCTACGCGCTGAAGGCGCACCCCGCTTGGCGCAACGTCGACTTGGCAGCGATGCGAAATCGCGTGAGTTGGTCACTGCGCGCGGCTGACAATCACACCCAGTTAGCCCGTGGGTACATACAGGGGGACGACGGACTGTACATACGCGCGTTTACGCCTGGTGATACGTATTACGTCATTGGCGACGTCTACGGATACGGATTCTGCATACCGATGGCTCGTCGATACGTCAGCTCCAGCGTCGCCGCGCACGACTTCACGACCGCGACGTACCCGCATTACGGCTACTACTCGCTGACGCGAGACGGAATGCATCTCGACGGCGGTGCGGTCTTTCAAAATTTTGTTCCCGGTCGGCCAAGCGCGCGCGAAATCCGATTGGCGACGGCAACCGGGTACGCCGAGAAGCAGCTCGGTCGATCCGAGCGTGCCGCGTGCCAGGCCCACGCCGAACCGCGCGACGCGCCTCGAGCGCGGATCGCGTCCACTCGCGTCGTCGAAGGCGACGTGGTGACGCCGCCGCGCAAATACCAATTCATGGTATCCCTGCAGGTTGCGTACGACGTGGGCGCGAGTGGCATGGACGCGCACGTCTGCGGCGGCACGCTCGTCGCGGCTCGCTGGTTGCTGACGAGCGCGCACTGCGTGCACGGCGTGCACGCCGACTGGCCGGGCGAGGTGAACTGCTTCGTCAACATCCATCACGCGGACATAGGACGGCATCACCTATCCAGCGATGAGGAGACCTGCGTGGAGACCGTCGCGATCGCGTCGGTGATACTGCATCCCCTGTACGACCCCTTGACTTTTGCGTACGACGTGGCGCTGGTCGAGCTCGTCGCGGATAGCTCGTACGAACCCATCGTGGTGTACGACCCGCGTCGGCACGACCCGAACATGGGCGCGATCGGTAGCACCGTGTCCGTCGCGGGATGGGGCCACACCACGTTTAACGGCGCGGTGTCCGACGAGTTGCTTATCATGCACACGCGCATCTACGACCGCGAGGAATGCGTCCACAATTATAAACATATCAAAGACGAATCCGGCGTTGAGCATAGCATGGCGAACGTCGCTTTCGGAGAATACAATTTTTGCGCGTATCGACGCGATGGGGACGTGATCGTCGACAACTGCCAGGGCGACTCCGGCGGTGCGCTGTTCGCGGTGGACGCGATGACCGGGCGACCTCACGTTTTGGGACTCGTCAGCTGGGGGTTCAAATGCGCGTACGAGCATAGCGTGGTGCCGGGCGTGTACAGCAATGTCACTCATGTGCTGCCTTGGCTACGAAGCGTGGTGCCGAGTTTGTGAAGCGGGGCGTCGGGGCGTCGGTGAGCAAACATGTAAAGGTGGCCTGATCGGTTTGTACGCCCCCGTTTAGGGGTACGTTGTTTACTTATATCCATCGGAGTTATGAACCTACACGGTAAATCGTCGACATCTTCAACCAATACCGCAAACGCTGCTTACTTATTTTTTTGGGGCAGTGGGTGTCATAGATTCTGCCGTAATCACGTTTAACACATCCGTCCCAAAAAAGTAACCGACATTTAATATCTGAGATATTTCTGATTATATATTTATACATTATTTACCCACAAACCCAGATTCGCTTATATATCCTTGGAGACTTCTGAAGTAGCTGATTCGCAGGATTGCTTTCTAAATCTATCTGGCGGTTGCATAACGAATTATTACATCATGTTCGGCATGTCAAAGTATACCGACCGCTCGCTCGTGCAAATAGCGAATACTGGTTTTAATAATGTATATATATATATAATATACAATTTAATGATCAACGACATCGGTTAGTGTAAAACATATGAAATAAAATTTCGCCCGTCGGGCGTAGTACTAAATTAACAGGGTTCGGTGATCGCTAATTTTGGATTCTGAACATGAACATGAACTGAACGTTCATGAACATGCCCTAAATGAACATTAATTGAACATTGACCACCTTTCGTGAACTTGAACCCGAACATGTTCATGAACATGTTCATGAACATATCACTATATTTGGATTTCTTCCCATATCTAGTACCTAATCGTATATTTGATGTCTCATTTAAAGCGACGACCACGAACGAACGTAATGCGGCGAGATACGATTAACTAGTTGAGCAAGAAGAGTGAAAGGACTACACGCATAAGCAAGTCGACACATACATATAAACATGTGGACATATCCGATGCGGGGTCTTATAAAGGGTTTTGATTATTAATTTATTATCAAGCACAAATGGTTTTCTATCATATTCTATCTTGCACCATGTCAAAAGCTATATTAAGACACTAACCTTATACACATTAATAAAGGTAATGGTCTAATGGATACATGTATCTATTATTTCTATTCATGCAAGATCTTGTGCACACAGATGTGTGTACAACTGCCAAAGGGATGGGATCCCACAAGACGCATAATGCCTTCCCAAACGCGCGAAGTAGATCTGCGACGCTTCCCTTGAGGAGTATTCTCCGCGACAAACTCATCCGAAAGTGGCGCGTGAGGATCTGATATCTCCTCTACTTCTTCATCGGCATCCTCGTTTTGATCCTTCTCAACCTCAGCCACAACAATTTGCAAACCAAATGTCCCTAACACAACAGTCTCATCTGGCCCGCTTGCCATCATAATATCTTAATATGAGGTCTACGTAAGTCTCGCTGACCTCCTTTATGAGAAGTTCATGGTTTAAACCACGAAATCTCGATCATAGCGAAACTCGACCATGGTCGAGATTTCTCAACTACGTTTCGCTATAGATCCCCGGAATATTCTGCCTACGTGGGGGGGGGATATCCGCGTCCCGTCAGCGTTCAGATCGTGGTCGAGTTTCGCTATGAAAAATGGAACTCGACCACGAAATTTCGATTTTTCGTGGTTGAGTTCGATTTTTCATAGCGAAACTCGACCACGATCTCAACCACGGTCTCAACCACGGTATGTCATCACGATGTCAGCAGATGTCGAATTCAGTCCCAAATTAATTTTTCAATTCTACATCTGCTGCATGTGGATGACGATGGCTGACGAACTCGACATTTCATAGCGAAACTCAACCACGAAATCTCGACCAAGCCCCCCCCCCGTGGTCGAGATTTCATAGCGAAACTCAACCGAGGTCCAAAAGTGTCTCACGTTACCAGACACGTCGGCTCACACGCTGTCGCAGACGTGTACAAAATATTCCTTCGCTAACCAAGTTTCGCTATGAAAAATCGAACTCAACCACAAAACTCGACCGTGGTCGAGATTTTCATAGCGAAACTCGACCGAGGTCTCAACCACGAAATTTCGGGTCTCACGATCAAAAATCCGAACCGAAGCGTCCGATCGAAAATTCTTTCCATCGTGTCCGCGAAACGCAGTGATGACACCTTGGTTAAACCACGGTTTCCATTTCGTGGTTTAAACCATGAACTTCTCATTAGGTTCGTTAATGAGAAGTTCATGGTTTAGTGGCTACTTTGAAACCGTGGTATCGCGAAACCATGGTTTACAAATCGTGGTTTCGCGAAACCACGCTTTTCGCGATATTCCCCCGAATATTCCGCCTGGTGGCGCCTGGGTGGCGGGGGATATGCTGATCGCGTGTCACGTTCCCCCAAACCATGGTTTCGCGAAACTACGGTTTGAAAAGCGTGGTTTCGCGAAACCACGCTTTGGAAACTGTGGTTTCGGGATACTACGGTTTGGAAACTGTGGTTTCGCGATACCATGTCATCACATCAACTGGGAGCTCCCAGTTCAACGGTGAGCCTGACTGGAAGAGTTTCAGAATTTTCGACATCTCGGGGCGTTCGAGTCGATCTTCAGATTTCGTAAATTCGATTTTCACATTATGCATCTGGATGACGATGGCTGACGTTCCCCCAAAGCGTGGTTTCGCGAAACCACGGTTCAGAATTGTCTTACGTGATGGGACACGTCGGCAGACAGGCTGTCGCGGACGTGTACACAATATTCCTTTCCAAAACCATGGTTTTGGAGAAAACCATGAAAACCGAAACTGTGGTTTCGCGAAACAGTTTCGCGAAACCACGGTTTGGAGGCTACTTATTGGGTACACGATCAAAAAAATGCACAGAAGCGTGGGATCGAACGATCTGCCCATCGTGTCCGTGAACGCAGTGATGACAGTCGGACCAAAACCATGGTTTTCAAAGTAGCCACTACTTTCAAATGTTTGCCATCTTTGGGTTTGGGTACGTTCGAACCCAAACCCAAAGGCAAAGGCATAGGACAGTTTCGTAGACTCTGTCCCGATGCCTTTGCAACCTCGCATGCTACCTCATATTATAATGAATATTCAACATTCAAGCGTTGGATACCCCACGCCAACGGGAAGCGCTCGGCTGATTTGTTATTTGGGTATGCGCACCCAAATGACAAAAAACGCATCTTTGAAACTCGTTAGTTTCAAAGATGCGTGGCCGATGCCTTCGTGCTTATGTGTATATTTCATATGAAATATATGGAATAAATGTGAATATCCCGCACAAACGGGAAGCGCTCGGCTGTTTTGTAATTTTAGGGTGCACCCAAAATACAAAACGCATCTTTGAAACTCGGAAGTTTCAAAGATGCTTGCCGGTCGCGTGCAGCAGTAAAAGGCAAGGCCAAGGGTTTAGGATATAGAAGAAGTAGGAATAGTTTTCAGAAGCACTAGAATACTTTTCATATGCTTCTGAAAACTATTCCTACTGCCGCTAAATCTTAAACCCTTTGCCTTCCCCTTTGCCTTTGACCTTCCGTTCGCACCTCTTTTCCCGACGACACCGTCGCGTCACGGGGGGATGACCGAAATCGAAAAATCGAAAACTGAATTCGACATCTGCTGACATCGTGATGACATACCGTGGTTGAGACCGTGGTTGAGATCGTGGTCGAATTTCGCTATGAAAAATCGAACTCAACCACGAAAAGATCGATTTTTCATAGCGAAACTCGACCACGATCTGAACGTTGACGGGACGCGGATATCCCCCCCCCACGTAGGCAGAATATTCCGGGGATCTATAGCGAAACGTAGTTGAGAAATCTCGACCATGGTCGAGTTTCGCTATGATCGAGATTTCGTGGTTT
>LGRX02010367.1:0-32682 GCA_001247695.2 Cymbomonas tetramitiformis | reverse complement strand
GAGAGAAGCCATGCCTTCATTGAGGACATCCTCAGGTATTTTCATTTTGTTTGATGCATGATTCACCATCCTCTGGTTTATAACTGATTAGATAGTATTTTTCTCCTCAGGTGTTGTTGCAATGATACTTCAGCCAATTCGTGGGAGGACAAGTTGCCTCTGGTGGAGTTTGCAATTAACAACACGGTTTCTGCTACGACTGGTTACACACCATTTTATCTCGACTCGATGGCGCAGCCACTTTCGCCTCATGATCTGGCAATCACTATTCCGCCAGAAGCTCCTGTTCCAATACAGAATGCTATTCGAGACCATTTTGACCAGTACTCGGCTGTACATGCCAACGCGGTAGATAACATTTCCCGAGCAGCAGAAATCAACCGAGCCAGATTCAATAAGACTCACACGCCCCGACAATTTGCAGTAGGGCAGAAAGTTCTTCTACGGACTGAGTACCGGAATATCCAAGTACACTAGATATCAGAAAGTCCCGTACTCGTGTGGATAAACTGTATAAGATAAATAAACCCTAAGCTAGATATACCCGGAACGGTCTCGGACGGCCTCAAAGTCTAGCCTACCTGTGACACAGCGTGTGTCACAGCACGAACTTCCCTACCAAATAGGGACGGGTCCATGTGATTCATAAATCACATGGACCCCGCATGGACCTCACGTGGACCCCCGTGGACTTGGAATGGACCTCGCATGCCCCAAATGGTCAGACATTTCTCCCTAGGGGTCCGTATGGGGTCCACTGAAGGTCCATGTGGGGTCCATACGGTTTTCAGTCACATGGACCTCACATGGACCCTCCCTACGGGTCCATGTGGGGTCCATGTGATACCTCTTAGTGTGTACGTAGCATGTGGACCCGACATGGACCGGTGAGGGCCACATGGGTCCGATGGTCAGACATTCCTACGGGTCCATGCGACGCATGGACCCCACATGGACCCCGCATGGACCGGTAGGTACAATCACATGGACTTCGTGGGGACCACTCAGTTATCATCACATGGACCCCACATGGACCGGTGAGGGCCACATGGGTCCGATGGTCAGACATTCCTACGGGTCCATGCGACGCATGGACCTCGCATGGACCCGTAGGGAATGCATCACATGGACCCAGCATGGACCCCTCGCTCGATGGGTTCATATGATTACCCGGCAGGTCCATGTGGTATTTAGGCGGGTCCAAGCGATGATCTAGCGGGTCCGTGTGAGTATTAAGCGGGTCCGTATGATTATCCGGCGGGTCCACGTGGGCATTAAGCGGGTCCATGTGATTAGTATGTGGGTCTATGCGATTATTCTGCGGGTCCATGTGATTATTTTGTGGGTCCATACGATTCTTCGGCGGGTCCATGTGGGTATTAAGCGGGTCCATGCGTTTGTAAAACGGGTCCATGTGCTCTGCAAGCGGGTCCATACGGTTATTTAGCGGGTCCATGTGATTATTTTGTGGGTCCATACGATTATTTTGTGGGTCCATACGGTTATTCAGCGGGTCCATATGATTATTTTGTTGGTCCATATGATTCTTCGGCGGGTCCATGTGGGTATTAAGCGGGTCCATGCGATTGTAAAACGGGTCCATGTGCTCTGCAAGCGGGTCCATTCGATTATGATGTGGGTCCATACGGTTATTCAGCGGGTCCATGTGATCATTTTGTGGGTCCATACGATTATTCGGCGGGTCCGTGCGGGTATTAAGCGGGTCCATGCGATTGTAAAACGGGTCCATGTGCTCTGCAAGCGGGTCCATGCGATTATTATGTGGGTCCATATGGTTATTCAGAGGGTCCGTGTGATTATTTTGTGGGTCCATACGATTATTCGCGGGTCCGTGTGGGTATTAAGCGGGTCCATGCGATTGTAAAACGGGTCCATGTGCTCTGCAAGCGGGTCCATTCGATTATTTTGTGGGTCCATACGGTTATTCAGCGGGTCCATGTGATCATTTTGTGGGTCCATACGATTATTCGGCGGGTTCGTGTGGGTATTAAGCGGGTCCATGCGATTGTAAAACGGGTCCATGTGCTCTGCAAGCGGGTCCATTCGATTATTTTGTGGGCCCATACGGTTATTCAGCGGGTCCATGTGATCATTTTGTGGGTCCATACGATTATTCGGCGGGTTCGTGTGGGTATTAAGCGGGTCCATACGATTGTAAAACGGGTCCATGTGATCAACAAGCGGGTCCATGCGATTATTTTGTGGGTCCATATGGTTATTCAGCGGGTCCATATGATTATTTTAGTATACAATGCAATTATAAACAATATTTACAAGTGAAGTGGTCAGGACGGCAAAAACAGTACGGCAGTTCTACACAAAATGATTGCTATTCTTCGTCACCACTATCATACCCTGCCCTTGCCCCCTCCTCGTCTTGCGCATCTTCGTCTTGCGTATCCTCTCCATTCCCATCCGAGGGCCCATCACCATTCTCATCACCATCCCCGCCATCCCCGGACGCCTCCATGTCCTCCACCACCTCCCCGGCCTGCCCGGCCTGCTCGGCCTCCTCGGCCTCCTCCGTTACAGCTGCCTTGCCCTTTTTCCTCTTCTTTTTCTCGGCTTCGTCGCCCCCATCCGCTTTCCTCTTGGCCTTGCCGAGCATCTCCTTTGCCGCCTTTTTGCGGGCCTCCTTGGCGGCGTGGCTGGCAGTACTTCGTTCGGAAGCTTCCTTGGCGCGCTGCACCTTCATACCAGCAAATACCTTAGAGGCATTTTTGCTGAGCTTGACGTTACTGACTGGCAACCTGCATACGTAGACACACCACACCTCAATACAGTACACAGAGTATACTGGGGCGGGGTTGGGGCGACACGTGGGACCATACAGGACATACGGGGGCGGGGTGCGGGCAGAACACCGGACCGTGCGGGACCCAGGTTTACAGAGGTAAACGGGCCCAGGTTTACAGAGGGCAAAACGTGTGAACTGAAGGGTTACTCACCACACCAGGATGCCTGCCTCCATTATCGACTTGGCGTCGTGCTGGAGTTCTGTTTTGTTTATTTTTTTTCTGAGTTGGAGGAGAGAGCGAGCAACTTCGTGATGGATAACTCGTGCATCGCAAGGATGCGGTCGTGATGGTCCCCGGCCTCGTCGTTCTCGTCGTGGGGGGAAGGTTTTACTCCGAACTTGAGCAAAACCTCCACGACGTCCTTGGGGATTTTGCCCCCCTTGGCAATATTCACACTGCTCCCCCCGGGGACCCCCTCCACCACCCCGTAACACAACTCGAACCGATCGTTGTCGTAGTCGAGGAGTGAGGAGGCGAACTCCTCGGGGAAGGGGGTAACGGATTTGGAGCGGATGCGGTGCACGGCGACGAATGACCCGAGCACCAGTGTGGAGTCATCCGCCTGCGACCCAGCCCCAAACCAATAGCAGTCAGCGACATCGTACCCACACTCACACACTGCAGTTCAGCTGGAGCGGCCCTACCACACTGTGGGTCGGTCCAGCGTGGGTTCGGCACGAGGGCTAAACGTGGCCCCTGTACCGTCCCTCTCAAAACAAAGGGGTCCAGGGTAAAAAAACATAACAGGTATGTTTGCTTACCAGTGGCCACACGAACGAACTCTTCTTCTCCTTGCCCTGCTTCTCGGGCGCGACTGGGGCAGGGATCTTCTCCCCTTGATCCTTGTCCAGCCCGGCGGCGGGCTTCCCCAAGTTGGCGGGCTGCACGTCGGCGGGCTTGACGTACTGCACCCCCTCCAGTGCCCAGAAGGCTTCAAAGAGGGGCCCCTCCGTGGGCTGCCCGGCGTCGAAGTAATTCAGCACCGTCTCGGTGGTCTTCTTGCCGGGCAGCTCGCCGGTGGCGTCCGATGCCACCCGGACGCCGCGGGCCGGGCCGTCAAAACGCTGGAAAAAACCCGTCGGGCATTCTTTTGTGGTCTTTAGCTTCCACCTCCCCAAGGTGGTGGTCTGACATTTCATATATGTCAGTCGGTTTTTTATGTAATCCCGCACGCATTCGTACGAGAAGCCTGGCGTCGCCGTTTTGATCGCCTCAACGGCTTCGTCCAGGCTCTCTTCCTCCAGCGTGGAGATGGTGCATCCAGGGGCCCATACTCCACTTCTTAAATTATTTCCGCAAACTAAATTTGTCGACCGCTGCAATGACTTCACGAGATGCTGGGGGGCTTCCTTTGTCGTGTGGAAGACCCCCCCCGCATCGCCAGGCGCGCTGCCTGTAGCACCCGCTTCCACCTTGACGGCCGGGTGCTGCGCAGGCACAGCAGCAGCACCAGCAAGCCCTGCTGCCAGCTGCTGCCGGAGACCCTGCATTTCTTGCTGCTGGGCTGCAAACTGGCGCATGAGCTCCCCCAGCTGGGTGTTTCCAGACTGAGGGAGGGTCGTCTGCCGGGAAGACAGTTTCTTCTCGTCTTTGCTGCGTGTCTTGCGTGAAGGTCCCATCGATGTCTGTGCTGCGTGGACGGACGGAGGTTGTGCGTGAGGCTGTGAGGACTGAGGTTGTGAGGCGGTAGTGCGAGGAACGAAGGTCTTCAAAGAATTCAAAGTTCTTTGACTTTCTGCGCCGCCAGGCGAGGCATTGTACCAAGGTGGACAGCATTGGTTCCATCGAGGTCCAACGTCGGTCCACGCGATCGAGTCAACTCGCATGGGACTGTCTCTGTATCGGTACATGGTGGGCATTTTACACATCTGACGAGGTTACGAGGTAAAATTTTCGGAATTTCGTCGTTTTTCCCTACGAACCCGTCAAAACGACTCCTTGATATCGTGTTGATTTGTCCAGTTTCACGAGGGAAATTGTCCTTTGTATTCATGCTTTTTTTGTGGAAGGGTAGATGTCAGGAATTCATAAAATAGAGCAAAATTTTGTGCTCGGTTTGTTGCGTTTTAATACAAGCCGTACATTCAGTTTTTTTAATAAACAACACATAAAAATTGCGGTTTATTTATGCTTTAGGCTTCAACCGAGACTGTTGGTACAAGTGGTCAAGGAAAATAGCCGGCTTACAACATAATTACAATGGACCAACCCAGCTCGGCAATTTCTGCACCCCAATACTAAAGCAGCAAAGCTGCCCCTTCTCGACTCACGCAACACTTTCCTAAGGGTATTCCTACACCTCAATACTAACGTAACAGAGTTGCCCCTTTTCGACTCGCGCAAAACTTTCCTAAGGCGATTCTTACGCCGCAATGCTAACGCGACATAGCTGCCCTAAGGCGATTATTACACCTCAATACTTGAACGCGTCAAAATTGCCCTTCTCGACTCGTAAGACTTTCCTAACGAGTTCCATATTCACACCATTCAAAAACCGCTACCGGGAAATTAGTGCTACAGCAAAAACTTGTTTGTACTGTACTCAGGCTCGAGACGTCTAGAGTCGCCCCTTCCTCGACTCGCGCAAAACTTTTAAATATCATAATAATATAATAATAATGTCAAGATATAATAATAATGATATATCGTATATATTATAATATGTTGTATGTTATGATAACAATACTAACACTACTATTAATCTTTTTTTAATTTTTTTAATAGTAATAATAGTAATAATAGTAATGATACTAATAATTTTTGTCACCGTACTCCGTGTCCACTAGCAGAAAGGGAGACTTGCTGACGCGTGTCCACTGACCTTCGCTGCTTGGTCAAATAATTATCTAGATTTGAAATCAAAAAAAGCGGACACGGTACACGTCGCCAAGGCTTCATAGCCAAACCAAGTGCCGACGTCTTAAATGTGGTAGTTTTAGTGGGTAAGTTATGTATGTTTGAATTATGGTGTTTTAAGTGTGCGATTTCTCTTGCTTAAAAAACACGCGTTAAAAACATGCGCTTTGAGAGTTTGAGTGTCGGTAAAATACAACGGTATTTTTTCGTATGATGTTTTTACGTAAAGATCTTTGAAGCACAGATCTTGGTCCAAAGATCTTTGCGCAAATATAACCTTAAACATTAAAAAGCATTTGAAGCTGGCGCAAAGATCTTGAAGCTAGTAACTCGACTTTGCGCAAAGTTTACTTTAGCAATTAATGGGTACACGGAGCTTACGCAAAGATTTCTTTACATCTTAAAGAGTAGTTCGAGCTTGCGCTAAGATCTTTGAAGCAAAGATCTTTGCGCAAATATTACCTTAAACATTATTAAAAAGCATTTGAAGCTGGCGCAAAGATCTTGAAGCTAACTCGACTTTGCGCAAAGTTTACTTTAGCAATTAATGAGTACACGGAGCTTACGCAAAGTTTTCTTTACAAATTAAAGAGTAGTTCGAGCTTGCGCAAAGATCTTTGAAGCAAAGATCTTTGCGCAAATATTACCTTAAACATTATTAAAAAGCATTTGAAGCTGGCGCAAAGATCTTGAAACTAACTCGACTTTGCGCAAAGTTTACTTTAGCAATTAATGAGTACACGGAGCTTGCGCAAAGTTTTCTTTACAAATTAAAGAGTGGTTCTCAGAGCTTGCGCTAAGATCTTTGAAGCAAAGATCTTTGCGCAAATTTGCTAACTCAAACGTTGAAAAGCAGACGAAGCTTGCGCAAAGATCTTTGGAGCTAACTCGACTTTGCGCAAATATTTCTTTACAAATTAAAGAGTGTTCGAGCTTGCGCTAAGATCTCTGAAGCAAAGATCTTTGCGCAAATTTGCCAACTCAAACGTTGAAAAGCAGACATGCTTGCGCAAAGATCTTTGGAGCTAACTCGACTTTGCGCAAATATTTCTTTACAAATTAAAGAGGGGTTGAGCTTGCGCGAAGATCTTTGAAGCAGAGATCTTTGCGCAAATGCAAACTCTGAAAGCATTGAAAAGAAGACAAAGCTTTCGCAAAGATCTTTGGAGCGAATGTTTTAACATTAATGTCAGAAGTCTGAGTTTTGACATTAATGTCAAAACAGGCGGGATCATCTCTTTTTCCTAGCATTATTGCTGCTTTTGCTGAGTTTTGACATTAATGTCAAAACAGGCGGGATCAACTCTTTTTCCTCTTATTATTGCTGTTTTTGCTGAGTTTTGACATTAATGTCAAAACAGGCGGGATCAACTCTTTTTCCTAGCATTATTGCTGCTTTTGCTGAGTTTTGACATTAATGTCAAAACGGGCCGGATCAACTCTTTTTCCTAGCATTATTGCTGCTTTTGCTAAGTTTTGACATTAATGTCAAAACAGGCCGGATCAACTCTTTTTCCTAGCATTATTGCTGCTTTTGCTGAGTTTTGACATATGACATTAATGTCAAAACAGGCGGGATCAACTCTTTTTCCTAGCATTTTTGCTGATTCTGCGTCGGAGGTTTGACATTAATGTCAAAACAGGCGGGATCAACTCTTTTTCCTAGCATTATTGCTGCTTTTGCTGAGTTTTGACATTAATGTCAAAACGGGCCGGATCAACTCTTTTTCCTAGCATTATTGCTGCTTTTGCTGAGTTTTGACATTAATGTCAAAACAGGCCGGATCAACTCTTTTTCCTAGCATTATTGCTGCTTTTGCTGAGTTTTGACATTAATGTCAAAACAGGCCGGATCAACTCTTTTTCCTAGCATTATTGCTGCTTTTGCTGAGTTTTGACATTAATGTCAAAACAGGCGGGATCAACTCTTTTTCCTAGAATGATCGCTGCTTTTGCTGAGTTTTGACATTAAAGCCAGACACAAAAAAGTATGCGTGCTTTCCTCGAGAATAAGCACTTCTTTGCCTTTGCAGTTGAGAGACTTAAGAAGAGCAACTTTTTTACTCACTGTTTTGTAAACAATTATTTCTACCTAATTTTTACTCCTATTTTATGAACAATTATTACTACATGATTTTTACTCACTATTTTATAAACAAATATTCCTACCTGAAACTCACCATTTATAAACAATTATTTCTCCCCGATTCATGTAGATATATTTGTTTATAAAATAGCGAGTAAAAAGGTTGCTCTTTTTTTCGCTCTTCAAACTCGCTATTTTTTCTAAGTCTCTCAACGATTTGTAGAGCGGAAAGAAGAGCAACTTTTTTACTCATTGTTTTGTAAACAATTATTTCTACCTAATTTTTACTCCCTATTTTATGAACAATTATTACTACATGATTTTTACTCACTATTTTATAAACAAATATTCCTACCTGAAACTCGCCATTTATAAACAATTATTTCTCCCCGATTCGTGCAGAAATATTTGTTTATAAAATAGCGAGTAAAAAGGTTGCTCTTCTTTTCGCTCTCCAAACTCGCTATTTTTTCTAAGTCTCTCAACGATTTGTAGAGCGGAAAGAAGAGCAACTTTTTTACTCACTATTTTGTAAACAATTATTTCTCCCTAATTTTTACTCCCTATTTTATGAACAATTATTACTACATGATTTTTACTCACTATTTCATAAACAAATTTTTCTACCTGAAACTCACTACCAAAGGGGCAGCTTTGCTGCGTTAGTATTGAGGTGCAGAAATTACCAAACTTGGTTTGTTCATTGTTAGTATGTTGTAACTAAGAGTCTTGATGGTGCAGGCATCGGTTTGCCTTAAACAAGTGGTACCTTTCACCTAGGAAAGTCATAAAATACTCAAACTGAAGAAAATATCAAGGGTGTGTCACAAAATACATTTTTCGAGAAACGTATACAATAAAATCATGCAAAATTTAAGGCCGTTTTAACTGATTGTATTCATGGGTCCTTCACAGTGGTGGCAATATTAAACTACGTATAGTTTTGAAAAACTCGGGTCCTCGTAACCTCGTAACCTCGTCAGTTTTGAAAGCTGCATGGTGGGCTGCGATTTCAAATTTGCAGGTCTCAATTTCTTTTTTTCTTTTCTAGTTCGTTTCAGAGTGCTCTCGGTAGGGCATGCGGTTTTATGAATAAAGTTGCTGCCGTGCGGCGAATTTCCATCATCGTGGGTGCTTGGCCGAGTGGTCAAATGTTGGTAAGCCGAGCGCGTTTCACGTGAGGGTGAGGGGTTCGATTCCCCTTGGAGGCATGGGCACCCACGATTCCCCTTGTGTTCTACTGACTGGCAGTTCCCGTGCAGGTGGCACGATGGACGACGCGGGTAGTGCACAAGGGGCGTTGTGGGTGCCCACCCACGCCTTCATGCCATTTTGAGTTTCAGTAACTCATGGAGACCGTCCGATTAAGACTGGGGGGTTCATCTGGTCCGTCAATTGCACCGTTCGCTGGAACAGGAAAGCATTCCCACAGAGCACCTGTTCTTCGATTTTTTTTCCTTTAGTTCGATTTGAAAAAATCGCACGCACAAAAATGCCGATATCTCACGGGAAAAAAACATTTTTGCTTTTTTGTTTGGCAGGATATATTGCAATCAACCTGCCCCTTTTAGTGCCCAAATTTTGTTTTTTTCGATTTTTGGGTTGATTTTCGCTATCTCTCAACGAGGAATTCTTTACACCGCTGCTTGCCTCGCCGACGTTCTTTAGATAGGTCCACGTGAGGTCCATGTGACTCGAATCCCCAAAAATGTGAAACTGTGCGTCGGTCCCATAGGCTTCATCACCGGTCCATGCCGTCGGTCCATGTGTGGTCCGACGCAAGTCCATGCGAGGTCCATGCATGGTCAGACATTTTTGCACCACATGGACCCTGTTTCATTCCCTAGACCCGGCGTTTTTTTGTAAAATCTCGGGGACCCGCTAATCCTCATGGGGGCAGCGTGAGAGCGAGCCTTTAACACTGGTCGGTCCAAGTGAGGTCCATGTGTAACGCGTAACCCCAAAATGCACTTTTTAAGCAAAAAAAAGGCAAAAACACCTGTGCGTCGGTCCCATAGGCTTCATTACGGGTCCATGCCGTCGGTCCCACAGTGGTTCAACGGGTTATTTGGCAAGTCCATGCGAGGTCCATGCATGGTCAGACATTTTTGGACCACATGGACCCTGTTTCACGCCCTAGACCCAGTTGTTTTTTACTTTACCCCATAGGGGCGGGCTGTGTTCCACCTATGGGACCATAGGGTTTATTAGGGTTGCGGCGTCTTGCTGCGGTGGATTCCGAACGGGTCCGTGTGGGGTCCGTGCGGGGTCCAAGGCATGGTACCGACGGGTCCATGTGGGGTCCCAGGCATGGTACCGACGGGTCCGTATGGAGTCCAAGGCATGGTACCGACGGGTCCGTATGGAGTCCAAGGCATGGTACCGACGGGTCCGTATGGGGTCCAAGGCATGGTTCCTACGGGTCCGGGGTCCGGGACTGGTTATGGACTGAGTGATTCCTATCGGTCCGGGACCCCGCCCCCGTATAGTACTGCTCGCTTTAAACACTTACTCATCCCAGCGTGTACGACCTTTTGCAGGCGTTCTACCTGCACCATACTGGATAAAATGGTTTGGCACTTGTCTATGTGACGATAGATGGCGACTCCACAGGGCATACAAGGAAGCCGCCCTGGACGCTACGTTTCAGAGTATGGCATTTGTCCGTGTAATCAATGCCACCACCGAGGGCTTACGACACGTGAACTTGGCCGCCGTCAAATTCTCCGACATGTCAAACAATATGGTGTATACATTCCGCAACAGGAGTTCGAAGAAGAGAATGAGCGATCATCTCCCTGAGATGATGAGATGGGCGGTGCGGATCGTGACCATACCCCTCGGGAAGCCGAGGTGATATCCAACTTTGAAGCGTTGGCGAAACACATCGAGGACTTGGGGTTTGGGAAACAACTACGTGATGATGATGGCGAATCGTCATCCGGAGACGACAGCGGCGACGGGGAAGGCGGTGGCGAGGAGGATGAAGATGCCGAAGAGCTTACCGACGACTCTGCGGATGATTCCGATGGCGAAGGCGATGTGGTGAGTGCGGTGTTCAGGATGTGGTACCCATTGGGAACATGTGGGGGAACTATCGGTACGGGACGTGGTACCGGTCTAGGACTAGTACATACCGCCTCGTACGGTTACAGTAGTGAGTGCTGCTTGCAAGTTAAGGTACCCACATGGGACCGATATGGGACCTGTGTGAACGGCCCGGTCCCATGTATGGTACCGGATGGGGACCCATATTGCCCCATGACTTTACACATGCATCCTTCTAGTACCAAGCGCGGATGGACTGATGAAGTGTTGGCGCCCTGCAGGACATTTCCAAGATCAACGGACTGTTACTTGACCTTTTGGAGATGCAGGTCGAGCACAACGGGACTCAGTCCATCTTTGCATCTATTCTCGACATCGTCCGGGGAAGGCTCCTTAACAACGAAGAACGGCAAGTCCTTCCTCGCACGTACCCCGAGACATTGAAGCGGTTTAAACCCTTCTACGGAGCGTACAATGAGGTGCACGTGTGCATCAAGGGCTGCATCATGTACAAGGGTGAACACAGCGAGCTCGACAAATGTCCAAAGTGTAAGACTTCGAGGTATCGGTTGGGAAAAGAACACGACGGGGTGAGAACGAACGGTCGAGCAAGATCTATTTTCAGATACTGGCCTTTGGAATCACTGCTGGAGTACATCTTCCTCTGTCCAGAATATGCCGCGATGGTGCGGAGCTTCGATGCGACCAAGCTTCCTGACGAACAACCAGACAAAGTCACCGGGATACATGGTGCGAATCATGTAAAATTGCTCAGCCCTGTTGAGTGTCCCATAGTACCTTTCCCGTCCCCATCGGTCCCTTATCCCGCCCTGTATAGGGAAACCTATGGGACCCATCTCTCGTCATCCTAGCTCAATCAGCAATTAGTTTGATATTATAGTTGGTTCGGTATGTGGTACATTTGAGGGCGAATTGCCGGACCCATGGGGAAATGACATTGGACCCGGCCTTGCGAATGCAGATTCTCCTGCTCTCCGAGCTTTGGTCCAGAAGTTCCCCAGATTCTTCGCGGACCGCCGGAATCTATGGATTATTCTTTGCGCGGATGGAATCAACCCGTTCAACGATCAGCTATCCAGCATCATGCCTATTTGCTTCACGATTGGCAACATGCCCGGGGAAGAACGACACAAGCACGTGTTCACGTATGGTATTGCGGAGGGCAAGCCCAAGGACACTTCGCTCTTTTACGACCACCTGGTGGATGAGCTAGAGGTATTGTGGTCCACTGGTCATACGGTTTTCGACGTCATCGAGAAAGAACCATTTACAGTTCGATGCATGGTGTACGCGGTACTCATGGATTACGTTGGCCTTGTGGACGCATCCCGACGAATGGCTGCGACTGCCATTATGGGATGCTTGAAGTGCCTGATCAACGGCATTGGAAAGGGGAAAAGCAAGATGGGGAAAACGATATTTCTGGAGAAGTACCAAAAGCGACGAGGTCCGCCCATTCTTGGATGTACAATCATACTCATATAGATCGGTCCTATGTTGGTCCCATGTCGGTCCGGTATTTGGGCCCCATACCGCCCCCGTCTTGTAACTGTCGCGTTTACCGAGAAGTTTGTGATAGGAGCGTTGGTGCTTACTAAGCACTGTCCGAGTCCCGCCCTGGCCCCGCCCCTGTTTCGCCCTTATCCTGCCCCCGTACCGCCAACAACCCGCCCCCAATCTGCCCCAATTCATTATGGATTGTACACTTACTTACCCAGGTGGCGATACCGAGACTGACCTCCACACCGATGAACGTGTCCGACAAATACAGCAGTTGCACAAAGGCATGGCGAAGAACGGCGCTTCCAAAGAGCAGTTACAAGATAGTTTCAAGAAGTTTGGTGTGAAAACTCCTTGCGCGTTCTCCAGATTGGTGTACTTCCACGTCATACACATGTACCTTTTGGACTTGATGCACATATTGAGCAACTTGGTCCAACGCTTACACAAATCGATTTGTGGTGGCAACTGGTCAGCGCATTGTCGGAATTTTGCAAGAGAGTTTAAGGTCAATCGGGCCTGGCTTGTTGCGCCTCCGCAACCTCGCAATGCTACACGTGTTCGAACAGCAGCTCAGCGACTTGCTGGTAAGTAGCCAATCTGGGGGAGGGGGGGGGGTACCACATGTGGGAACCATGTCGACCCAGGCTAGCCCCAACGGGTACGGGGGCGGGACCCAAGTAGGGGCCAAGGGGCGCAATCCTGCCCTGTCGCTTTGTGCCCACGGCAGGTAAACCTTCTCCGTGGGCACCGTCGAAGCCGTCGAGGGAAGCCATGACCGTGTGGTTACGTGACAATCTGAGCGCACCAAAATCATGGGGGCCACTGGCTCAGAAGCTTATGCAACTGAAGGCTAACGAGAATTTCATTCCTCGAAGATTGAAGGCGGCATTGGGCATCACGGCGATGACTTCAGGAGTTTTGCCTGTTCTCTCGAGCTGGTCTGGTCGGGATGGGCTCGTGGAAAGGCCTTTGCACGCGGATTATGTTGGGGAGATATGCTCCATCGTTCGTGAGGTTGTCAGCCCTACAATTCTTCTGAAGGTAAACCTCTCCCTACAATTCTTTTGAAGGTCCAACACCCCGCCCCGACGGGGGCGGGGTGCTTCCCTGATTTAGTACCCACGTGGCCATAGTAGGTCCGCATTTATATCGTACCCATACGATTTCTTTTTGAGATCTGATATTTGCCTTTTCCAGGAAATGCCAGGTCTCATTGAGAGAGTGAAAGTGGTCCTAAAGCTTGGTGAAGATCATATGTCACCAGCCGATTTGGTGATGATGCAGCATCTCCTTACTCATGTCGTGCCGCAGCTCATGATGTACGGTCCAGCACGTGAGCATGGATGTTTTGCTTCGAGGACTACTTTGGCCGAATGAAGCGTGCGGTCAAAACGCGATCGAGTCCGGTGGCCAGCATCATGAAGAATATAGAGTTGGAGCGCCTCGTAAACCTTTGTCGCGGGGTGAGCGATTTGGCGCGAGGGTCGAGGCCACCTGTATATCCACTCCCCGAACCTTCGCGGGTTTCAATGATGCTGAAATCAGGAGTGGAGCGTCAAGGCAGGAACACACTGCTATCAGAAGGTATGTGATACCGTGCCGCCCCTGTTGAGTCAACATGCCGGACCCGTCGGTCCTAGATCCCGCCCCGGCCCCGCCCCATGTATTGCAGTTCGATTTCATGCTAGCTACAATCTTAAAATAAAGTTCGATATTTTGGGCTTCAGATACCATTAAGGACATCAAATCCTGGCTGCTGCTTCATTTCGATTGGTTTGCCGAACTTCGACATCAGTTTGAATTGACTGCAGCACGCATCAGGGCGGAAAATCAGCGATCTCGACGGTTTGTACCCACACTTGCATCACTTTTACAGCCTGTCGCGCTCGCTACTCGTCCTTTGTTGGAACCATCGGACGTCCCCGTGGGGGCGGCACGTTGGACCGGCACGGGACCCGCATCGGACTAATGTCTTCACCTGATTCACAAAACAGGTTACATCAACAACGTGTCCGTCGGCAACGACTTGCTGGAAATCCCGTTGCCCCGTTGCGTCTGGTAGAGCCTACCTTCGAGGACGCCAGCACGTGGAGGAAGGAGCCGAACCCCCATGGCGAAGGAATGGTCGTGAAACAATTTTCCACGGAAGAGATCAACTTCATTACCTCGCCACCGCCACGACTTTTGCGGTACAGTTATGTAAAGGTTGGACGTAGCATGTTCAGAGCTCGTGATCTGGACCATGATAAGGCGAGTATGCAGCGATACATGCTTGTGAAGTTCAGAGATATCTTTGTTGGACACAAAATGGTTGACGGCATTCGCACTCCCCAATACGAAAACCAGGACTGGTGCGTGCCCCCATCCCGCCCTCACCCTGGCCTGATGGCAGGGAAGATATCTTCCTGGGATTGGCCGGCCCGGGGCCGTGTCACGGAGGCCCGGGCCGAAGGCGGGCCGAAGGAAAAGTTGCGGATGGGCCGAGTCGCATTGAGGGGAAAATCGATAAATTTCCAAAATTTTATCGATTTTTGACAAATTGTCATACTTAAAATTAAAATTTTGCGCCTGCGGCGGGCAATTTTGGGTTCGGGCCGAGCCGGGCCGAAATGTGGCCGAAGTAAATTCCCAATGCGGGCCGAGTCACCTCCGCGGAAGATATCTACCCTGCCTGATGGGGACCACATGTTGCCCTTGTTGTATTCGTTCAGTTTATTTAGGCGATCTCCATTTTCACCCAGAATTATACTGATGAATCAGGTACGCGGAGTTGCTGGATGTCTTCAAGATGTCGATCCACGGCCACGACCCATTCATTTTTGTGAAAGTCAGGTGGTTTCCTCAAGAGGCCGCTGTCGCTGACCCCATCAGCCAGACCGTATTTCTACGTACCGACTTGCCATGGGCCACGAAGGATTCTATTATCCGAGCTGAAGAAATTGAGTCCCAGGTTTGCATCGTGCCAATACCGTGGCTGCCTAAGCGGTTAGCAATCACACCCTCGAACCGCCGCCGACTGCCTATGGGAATCAGAGAGAAGCCCGGTATATTGGCGGTGGTTCTGGACCGGACCGTTGACTTTGTTGGTGAAGTTGCTGACGATGAAGACAATCACGCCGCTTGAAGCATGGACCTCGAGCGTACCCACGCTGGACCCGTCGTGGACCCGCCCTGGACCCGCACTGGACCCGCTTTGGACCTATCGGGGATGATATTACTAGTATGCTAGCAACCGTTTCTTACCGACAAAACTTGTAACATATGTACAGTGTAAATATTTTTACGGGTCCGTGCGGGGTCCATGCGAGGTCCACGCATCACCTTCCCCGTGCGGTCATTTTGTCACATGCACTTCCTTAATGACCGCATGGACCCGTCGAATAATCGTATGGACCCCCGAAATAACCACACGGACCCGCTGAATAACCGTATGGACCCACACAATAGTCGCATGGACCCGCTTATTACCACCCACATGGACCGGCGGAATAATCGTATGGACCCGCAAGATAAGCATACGGACCCGCTTAATAATTACATGGACTCCACTTAAAAAGCGCATGGCCCCGGCGAATAATCGCATGGACTCGATTTCCGCTGAGGCCGCTGTCGCTGACCCAGCAGTCAGACCGTATTTCTGATCGCGCGCCACCCCACGGGTCCATGCGGGGTCCACGTATCGCCTTCCCCGTGTAGTACATCTCGGGTGCGCCACCCACTGGTCCATGCGGGGTCCATGCGAGGTCCACGCATCGCCTTCACCACGCAACCCATGCCGGGTGCGCCACCCCACGGGTCCATGCGAGGTCCACGCATCACCTTCCCCGCGCACCCCATCTCGGGTGCTCCACCCCACGGGTCCATGCGAGGTCCACGCATCGTCTTCCCCGTGCAGTCCATCTCGGGTGCTCCACCCCACGGGTCCATGCGGGGTCCATGCGAGGTCCACGCATCGCATTCACCACGCAACACATGCCGGGTGCGCCACCCCACGGGTCCATGCGAGGTCCACACATCGCCTTCCCCGCGCAGTCTATCTCGGGTGCGCCACCCCACGGGTCCATGCGAGGTCCACGCATCGCCTTCCCCGTGCAGTCCATCTTGGGTGCGCCCCCCACTGGTCCATGCTGGGTCCATGCGAGGTCCACGCATCGCCTTCACCACGCACCCCATCTTGGGTGCGCCACTCCCGGGTCCATGCGAGGTCCATGCGAGGTCCACGCATCGCCTCCCCCGTGCAGTCCATCTCGAGTGCTCCACCCATGGGTCCATGCGGGGTCCACGCGGGGTCCACGCGAGGTCCATATATGGTCCGTACGGTTGGGCGCCTATCGGAGGTTTGGTCCGTGCTGGTCCAACCTGGGTCCGAGCGATCATGTTTGGTCCAGGGTCGGTCCGGGGTCGGTCCAGGGTCGGCCCGGGGTCGGTCCAGGGTCGGTCCATGCACCACATGCTGCCTTAAAGCATGGCCATACGGGTCCATGCGAGGTCCCCCACGCCAGCGGCGAGGAATCCGTGGTGAGATTTCGATGGACACATGGACCCCACATGGACCGACGAAACACCGCATGGACCCATGGTGAAATGTCGCATGGACCGAGAAATCAGTGGTACCAAGTGTGGGACCCACCCCGGACCGATAGGAACTTTTGGACCAATCTAGTGGTAAAAGCCCGAAGGCGTCATCGACGGGTCCATGTGATCCATTTTTCACGGGTCCATGTGGGGTCCATATGGTCCATACGGGTCCATATGGGGTCCATGAGGGGTCCCTATTGGTCCCGGGACCGCATGGACCCGGCCTTATTTGGTAGGGAACTTACAAATCAGTCAGCAGTCCAGTGTTGGTCCTAGGGATCTGTCATAGGGGCCTGACCGGGACTCCCAGTCAGGGCTGCCTATACAGATTTCAGCACACCACCCCAGCACTGTGGGTGGTGACTGACTAGGAGAGTCAGAAAATGTAAGATGTAAGTGTTAGGGCAGAAGCTAAGTGACAAGTCTAACTGCCAATCCAACTGTGCTATTCTGATACACAAATTGGAAACCTCTAGGTAGCACGTGAGCAGAAGCATACGGGCAATTAAGGCACCGCTAAACAAGTGAAAGGAACCGTGCTAGCAAGTCAGTTTGAAGAATACAAAGTAGTCAAAGCAAAACATAAACCAGATTGAAGAAGTCTTCGAGGTCACAGGAGTTCTGCACACCACCATGTTGGTGTGCCTCCAGAGTGAACAAGAAGTCAATCGACAGTACCAAAGTAGTCAGCGGTGGCCTCACGGAAGTCCATCCCATAATAGGAAGTAAAGAAGCCAGCACCGTAGTAGTGCTCCACATCCAGAGGTCCGCTCTCATGTAATGCCATACCGTAATAAAATGCTATGCCGAAGCCCAAATCCGCTTGAGCTAAATCCTGAAATGCTAGAAAGCTCAGTCTGTCAGGAGGCTCGGGCGGCTGAAGCTGTGGCACATCGTTAGTCAACAAGAGACCCTGAACCGGCATCGCCGATACATTCAACAAAATCATTCGTAAAGTAAAATGACGGAGTCTCCCAATCGAGATTACCACCAGGCGAAGGCACCTCCGTAGCCGATGCAGAAGCTGACACAGCAGAAACCGTGGAAGCCGAAATAGCCACACCTGCAAAAGAAATGCACAGGAGAGAAAGCACCGCGAGAGCGCCGATTGCCGGCGTGCCAAAGCCGAAAGGCGGCACACCGCATCCGATAGTACTGGCCGGAGCTCGCGGCTTCACCGCGAAAGTACCGTCGGCGAAATCCTCGTAGTCGTCGGTGTCATAGCCTGTCAAGTCAGTCGGGTGGACGGCGGCGTGATTAACCGTCTGCACGAAGCCTCCGAACTCACCGCATGTCGCCTCCGTGGTGGTCACCCGCGCCGATTGAGTTGGCGCGGGCTGTACATCCTTCACCTGCGAGACAGGCATAGCAGGGGCCGGCACGGCGGACGCCGATGCCGCCGCACCACCCGCCGGAACCTGCCCCTCCGGTGTGATCCCCGCCGCAGCGGCAGGGCCACACACCAGAGCCGACGCATGCTCCTCAACCGCACTCCCAGGAATAAAGGATGCGTGAGTGTAATGTACCTTCTCTTGGGCGGCCTGAACCTCAGTGGTGAGGGCATCAAGCCGCCGCAAGATGTCCTCGTCGTCCGCGCCGTCGGCCGCAGGCTGCACGCCGAAGCCGTAGGCCGACACGTCGATGCCGCCAATCCCGCCCGCGGAAAGCACAGCGGGAGGACCGTAAGCCGACGCCGCACGGGCAAAGGCCTCCGGCCCATCATCCGCAGCCTCCTGGAAGACCTGCACAAGTGCCAGGGTGTGGAGGCCCTCCGCATCCTCCTCCTCAATAGGAATGCAGAAGGCCGCTGCCGTGGCCGACGAATGCTGGCGCCCACCAAGAGGGCAGTCGCGGTACGTGCGATAGGCGTCACCCTCGCCCGCCTTCCGGCAGCGGTGGCAGAGGGGCTTCGCCTTCATTTTGTCCCTGTCGAAGCCCACAGGCGGTGCCGCGTGCACACCCACCCGATGGCCTCGCGGATGCTGCTTACCCCGCGGTTGTTGCTGTTGCTGCCGTTGAGCCGCGCCTGCACGATTGTCTCGCACGAGCGCCTTCAAGGCGGCGATCTCGTCGAGGAGAACGGCGTACTCAGACGACGTGATAAGCGCGGAGGGGGGATTAGTATCGGTCCACTCCGTCCGTCCGGTCCGTCCACTCCGTCCACTGTGGACGGAGTGGACGGAGTGGACCAAACATTCTTAACATTCTAAGATTTCACAAATCAGGGCTCCCATACTTAATACAAAATGTTTTGAATAAGGTATATGAAAATGCATACACTGTAAAATATATAACATGCCATAACAGATTTACGTTTGTATTCTAGCTAAGCAACTAGATATCGAAGTTGTCCGGAATTCCAGGATAATAAGACAGTATTTTGCGAACTTCTGAGGATAGCAGAGATGGCTCGTGAAGGTATCCCACACTGGTAATGATCGGAATTTGGAATATCTCGGAGTACAGCCAAAGGAAATGCTTGCAGGGAGCAGGTCGGGTCCTCGCCATTTCTCGAAAACACGGACACGAACAACGGTATTCTCGTCCAAACTCCAAGAGGTATTCACGGCCATCGGAATCAGGGTGACAAACTCGGAAGTTATACACGGTTGCACCACCAGGAACACATTTCCGGATTTGAGTCAGTGCAAGGTTATCGGTCTTAACCATGCTGTGGAGCGCGGTATAGAAATTCGCTATCTTCTTCGTCAGGAAACCCTTGCCACTCGCTTTCACCTTAACACCGTTGCGAAGTCTCTCCTCCACGTCCATCTCCGAATTCTCCGATCTCACCAGATGTCCTCGAGCCTCTTCTGGGGTCACATCCTCATGGGCAACGCAAACACCAAGTGAACAGAGACGAGTCTCCTCACTTTCCAGGATCTTTGTGTCTGGTGCAACAAGAAGTTTGGGTACACGGTTCGCCCCCCCCTCGGGCAGTCCAGGCATCGAAACGTGACAACAATACCATGGGTTTTGAACACGCATTTCCACGAGCAGAATATAATCATCCGGATCGGGGGAGTGGTCCTCACTTCGCGAACTTGACCCTTTTGAAGAGTTAAGTTTTTTGCTGGAAAATAATAGGTCAAGCTTCCGGTGTACCCAATAGTCAGCTGCCCTTTCGCGATTGGGATGTCGTGACGAGAACCATTAGACTTCCGTCCATAGCATTTACCGTTAGTGCCTGCCCGCATGACGTGAAGCAGGGAAGGTTGGAAGTCCCCACCAGCTTCCGGGTAAACGCGAACTAAAGCACGCTCCGGACGTGCCGCCGAGGTAGGTCTTGCCGCCGAGGTAGGTGGTGCCGCCGAGGCAGGTCTTGCCGCCGAGGTAGGTGGTGCCGCCGAGGTAGGTCTTGCCGCCGAGGTAGGTCTTGCCGCCGAGGTAGGTCTTGCCGCAGAGGCAGGTGGCACCGCCGAGGCAGTGCGCGTCTTCTTGGAGGCGACGCCTTCCGAGGGAAGTTCCGCAGGGCGTTTGCGCGAAACCCCCCCATGGTTTACCTTATCTGGACGGTGGGTGTCCGTTGCAGGGATGCCCCTCTGTGGAAGCCATCCTGTCGCGCCAGCACGAACTGTTTGCATTAATTCGCGACCATCTGCAAACTCTGCCTGAGTAAGGACGCCTTTAACCCACTTATCCTCCAATGAACGAATACGACCTTGCACGCACAACAAGTGCTTTGTTGAGTTCTGCCGGTTCATCGCCAGGCAAATTTGTCGAATCTGCATAAGGCTATCGAATTCCACGGACTCCAACAAGGTGGAGTAGTATGCCCCCCACGATCTCCACTTCGCGTGCATGCTTTCCGCAAGGCATACAAGCGATCGTTGGATTTCGGCGGTCATGTCTTCGCTTTGATCCTTGAATTGCGTCAGAATGTGCTGCGCGTGCCGTATTTGGAAAACGAAGTACGCATTCAATTTTGGCTGATTCGACCTGTCGCACTTCTCAGCATACCAAGCGAAGATGGCAGTTTCACAGGACACCTTGGCCTCGGGAGTAGAGTGAATCCATCGCCGTAACAGGTCTTTGTGCCCGGCATGGAGATCTGATGGAATAAGAGATTCGATCTTATGTAAGTTCTGCCCCAAATGGAACGTGCACTCCAGATTGTTACGGTCATCTTGGTCTGGCCAAACTTTCTTGATTGCTGCCCAGTTAGCACCTGTGCCCCAAATATTAATCAGTTCTTAAAAACCCCAAGTATATCATGCGTAGGTTTACACGGTGCTGACAATCGTATACGATTGTCAGAACGTTATAATGTGCAAACTCCCACATTAACAACTATGATTATTGACTTGCCCTGTATTTCATGCGTAGGTTACACGGTGCTGACAATCGTACACGATTGTCAGCTGCTGACAATCGTATACGATTGTCAACGGTTCCGACAATCGTATACGATTGCCAGAACCGTGTAATTTACAAACTCTCCCATTGAAAATTATGATCTTTAACTTACCTGCTGCATCTCCCATGAAGCCATAGAATAATACTTCCGCACGCGGGTGTTCGGCTGCTACCGTCTTCTTCACCAATGTCCAAAACAGTACCTGTGTTTCGGTACAGTCTTTGGGTACGTTCATGGTGGCAATAGTGAGCAGGGCGTTGGCCTCTATGGAGAACACGTGCGCCCCCATCGTCACCCAATCCCCAGAAACCTTGCGATGTACGAAATCCAAGTGGACGTACGCTGAGCGAAGGTAGTCGTCGCTGCTGTTCGGGTGCATGCGAAGCACGAGATCGACACCTCCATCCACTCCGACACTGGACATAACGAACGTGTGAGCAAAACTGTCGATGTTCCCCTCGTCCGCGTAAGATTGCAGTAGCTCCTTACCGTGCTGAGCAGCCCATTGGGAAACGGCTTTCATGCCCTCATCCTGTCGACGACCTCGCGCGAGATTCTGGTCCACTGCCTTATCAATCACGTTCATTTTCCTCGCGATGTCTGGTAGCTGGCTAGGGTCAAAAGAAGAGTCTTTCCGTGAGTAAAGTCCTTTTCACCTGGCACACGTTTCGAACTCCACCGGTATTCAGAATCTCTTCAGCCCTGGTCTGAGCTGATTTTAGCTCACCCACGCTGGGGTTGTCGGTGGACAGCACGGAATGGTTGTGTCCAAAGGGGCTGGTAGACAGCATGAGGATGTTCCAATCGGAGTCTTCTGCGATGGTTACTACAAACGGACAATTGCCGGAATGAGTAGGCGCAGCGTTGCAAAGGGCGCACGCCAGATTGCGGTTTTTGAAGGTACCGGCGAATTGGAAACGGTTACGCTCACCCGTTTGACGATATACGACACATGCATCGTTCTCACAGGATAAAGCCCCACCGCATCGCGTAGTTCTACTGAGACGGCCTTTGATACGCCTTTTGTTCCCAGAACGCATCCAGGTCTGCGGGTCGTATTTTAAGAAATCTTTCCATGGAGAGAAAACTCCAGCACGTGGCTTATAAACTACCCCCGGAAGTAGAGGTACTGGCAGTTCGTCGACAAGCTCTTCTGAAGGAACTGGCGCTACGTCTTGGGACAAATCAACATGCTGAGAAAAATCTATCGGAATAGCTGGTCCGGCATAGGCTGTATATTCCGATTTGACCTTGTGCTTGAGCTTTGGTTCTTGTCCAGCGCTAGCGGAATTCATAGATTCATACGAGTCTTTTGGAGGTGGAGGCGATTCGGTTAAGTCAAAAACTAAATGTTCTTGCTTTATCTCAGGGCGAGGTGGAGAAGCTGAAGCTTGGGAAGATTCGTGGATGACTGTTTCGACATTCACACAACCGGTCTTGACGTCATTAGATCCGGGGGTTGAACTGGCGCCACCGATCACAAGCACGACAGCCCCATCAGGGAACACGGTGCCGAGCTCCATAGTTTGCACGTCTTCTGTTGTACGCATGTGAAGAAGCATCGGAGTATCGGCAAGGGTAGGAAACAAGGCCTGTAGTAACGTAAGAGAGATTGGCACCTCATGCGGGACAGCCACAGCATGGTTACCGTATCGCAGGGAAGTCGGCATGGTATGCTAAGGTACCATGAAAATGATTTTTTAAAAATGAAATGAATACTCTATATAGACACGGGGTGAGTGTAATGATCTACACATCACTGCGACTGTCGCACATGGCATCATCCGTGAATGCCCAAAAAATATGAAACAAAAAATCACAGGGTTACTGCCTGACTCACGTTTGACAATCGTATACGATTGTCAAGCTCTGTGGTTAGGTTCGTCTCTCTGACGCACGTTTGACACTGGCATACGACTGGGTTATACCCCCTGAGTCCCTGGTTAGGGGGGGGAGGGGGGAGTTAGTGTATATTCCTTAAGTATGAAGAAAAAATAAATTTTCTTAAGCTGCTATGTGTTGCGATATCGCAACAAACACTTAAACTTGATTTTCTCAGCGGGAAATTGATCAAATTCACTTTTGAAGACAGTTCTGAAAAGCTCTCAATCAGCCGCATGTAACCATTAACTCGGGCGCAGCTAAATCATTTCAATACTCGAAGTTTTAACCGAGACGTACTCGATTTCAACTACAAAATAACGCGTCACGCGTAGGGCAGTCATAAAATAGTGTTACATCACCCTAACGGCAACAAGTAGCCCCAACAACATGTATAGTACTTGGTGAGATTGTTACTTGAGGTCTAGGGTCAGAATTAGGGTTTCAACTGTCAAAACAGCACGTGAGTCCATTAAATATTCCGTTCAAATTCACGTCGTTGATACTCCGTGTCATCCAATTTGAACGCCATCATGCAACCCGCCTTGAACGGACCTTTCCGACACTATTTTCAAAAGTGCATTCAGGCAAGCATTCACGTAGTTATCGCGAGAAACGTGCAATTTTCAAAGACCAAAAATTCCGTTCGCAGCTTAGGGGTTAAGTATGGGAAAACGTAGGCGTCGACGCGGGCCGACGCGTTGCGCTCCTTAAGTATGGGCTCAAGTATGGGAGCCCTAATTCGCGAAATCTTAGAATGTTAAGAATGTTTGGTCCACTCCGTCCGTCCGTCCACTCCGTCCGTCCGGTCCGTCCACAGTGGACGGACCGGACGGACCGGACTTTCGTGGACCAATATCACCTCTCAGCGCGGAGGGCTTACCGCCCGCCCCCAGCGTCTGCTTCTCACGCACTGCCACCCCATCATCCGACTGCGCCCAGGCCTGAAAAATAACCACGACGAGGGCCTGAAGCGAGCGGAGAGTGACCCCGCCGAGGTCACCCGCAAGCGGGTACCGCACCTTCACCGCCGCGTAGAAGATCGGGTCGAGGCGGTTGTAGAGCGGCAGCTTGCGGGTCTCGTCGGTAGGCTGCCAGTCAGGAGCGCGGTTATCCCGCACCAGACGTTGCTCACGAGCCAAGATGGGCTGCGGGTCAACGCCTGCGGGATAACGTAGAGCCGCGTGCTCCTGCTGGTGGCTCTCACGTAGCGCGGCAGGCACGCTTCCCTTGATAATGTCGACAAGGGCGCGACGTCCATCTCGGTCAGCCGAGGAGTCCGTACCGCGAAGCCAGGTGTCCGCCACAGAGTTGCGCTCCACGACGAGGGCCAACACGTCGTAGAGAAGCCCATAAACCTTCTCGATAACCAGAGAGGTGGGGTCGTCGAGGTCAAAGGGGGCCAAGTCCAGCCCAGCGGACTGAAACTCGGTCCGAAGCTGCACCACCAACTCGGAGAGGCGGTCGGTGTCGTCAGTACCACGATAATGATGTTTCTTGGAACCAAGGATATCCTCGCGGATACCCTTGGCCCAAGCCCGGTGCAAGCGCCCCTTGTAGACCATGTCAACCGTCGCATGCTGGTCGACAAGGTTCTTCCGTAACGCGACAGCAGCGTCGGAGTTGCTGGAAGCAGCAGGGGGCACAACGGGCGGTGTGCTAGCGGTCGGGGTGTCCCGAACCGCGTCCAGAAGCCGTATTGAGGCGTCCAAGTCGGAGTCCCTCAATAGGCGTCTGCGAGCTCTTGTTGATGTAGCCATACTTCTGAAAGCCAGAGAAAAGATGATGCGCGGTAGCACGTTTGGGTGTTGTGGCGGAAATGGAGTGAAGGCGTAACGGCAGAACGTGCGGAGCGGCGAAAAGAGCGTGGGGCACTTGCAAATGTCGATGTGGTCGAAGGTGTCCGGAGCACCAGCCCAAAATACGTAAACCAGCGGGATCAGGGCAGGTAAAGTAACGTAAGTGAACATTGCCAAAACCGAGCAATAGCAACGCGCGGTGCCCATGACTCGCAGCCACAAGAAACGTCTACCGTAAAACCATGGTCCAAATCCTAGTCGCACCCAAACGCGCAAGTGCGCACCACCTCTTCAAGCGGCTGCTTAGCCAATCATGGCCAAGATAGCAAGTGGAATAAAACGTGGATGGGGCCACGACCTACCGGAATATCCAAGTACACTAGATATCAGAAAGTCCCGTACTCGTGTGGATAAACTGTATAAGATAAATAAACCCTAAGCTAGATATACCCGGAACGGTCTCGGACGGTCTCGGAGTTTAGCCTACCTGTGACACCGCGTGTGTCACAGTACGAACCTACAGATCAGTCAGCAGTCCAGTGTTGGTCCTAGGGATCTGTCATAGGGGCCTGACCGGGACTCCCAGTCAGGGCTGCCTATACAGATTTCAGCACTGAGTTTATTCAATGGACTGGTTTGACAGAGGCAGGCAGACACTTTAAGCAGCCATACACTGGGCCGTTTATCATATCTAAAGTGCTCAGCCATGGACGTGCTTATGAGTTAGATTTCGGGGATCTCGACATTCGTATCCATCCGGTTCAGCCTGTATCCAGAATAGAGCTGTACAATGACGGTAGCACTTCATTTTTGTCGCATGATCTATTATTTTTGTCGCACCATGCGACACAGCAATTATATTCTGGGACGACAAAAGGGAGTAGGGTACTCATTATTGTCGCAGTGCGACAAACAGGGAGTAGGGGACTCATTATTGTCGCAGCGACACAAAGAAGACTGATATTTACGGACAGAATATTTACGGAAAATTGTACAAAAGATTATGACTGTAAACATAATATTACAGTTTACGGAAGAAACAATTTTGACACGCTGGCATATTCAGACTAACTAACAATCGGCAGGAGAATGCGCTCACGTTAGCACAGCATGATTCTATTTTCTACTCTATTTTCATTATATTACTATGCATATACATTTACAATAAAAGCGCAGTGCATACTATTTCGAATATGAAGTCACAGCTATGAACAAAACAAATCCTATCAAGGAGTGACTTCTGATATCCAAAAGCTAGGCAGGATGATGGGCACGGCAACATGCAATTCGCCAGCGATGAAAGTTAAACTGAAATACCTGCACACAGCGAACGCTAAAACGTCAGAACGAAGTGTAAAAATATTGCAAAAATCATAAAAACAGTCAGGCAAACAAACATTCGAGAACAATAAGCAAAATAGCTCAAAATACACTCTTCACAAATTCCACACGGCAACATGCGTCTCGCCGATGATCATAAAAGATTAGAAAAACCTGCACGCAGTAAACGCAGACAAGTCAGAAATAAGATGAAATAACATAACCAGTTGCACACGCCATGGGTAACAGCACACACGCGAAACAAGCAGTCAGGAAGGCAAGCAGGCATTCAGCATTGCGGCGAAACAGGAATATCCTGCAAAATTACAGAGCGCAAAGTCAGTGAGAGCGGTGGGACTCGAAACCACGCTGCACAATCTGTGCAGATATCGCCCTCGGAAAAAACGCACACAACAGGGGAAACGAACAGAACGAACGAATACAAAACAGGCGCTCGAAAACCAATAGTAAATTCCTGCAAAATATCAGTTAGTGAAAGCTTGTGACAACATGAAAACCGTCGGGCTTAGGCACAGCCCGTCAGCCGGCCTACAAGAACGAATGCCGTCTACGAAGAAATTTAAGTGCCGCCAGCAACCGAATGCTGCTGGCGGCGTCACACGTAAAGCAACAACGAACGCGACCTGTAGAACAACGAAAAGCAACTCAGCAAGGATGTTACGATCTAACCGGAAATTAGTTAGTATGCAAGGGAAAAAATACATGCAGCAGGACAAAGCAGGACACAGCAGAAAACAGTGTGAGGTGCGCCGCATAACCAAAGCGTCAAGAGTGAACTTATGTGTCAAAATCGAGATAATATCGGATATGTGAAATCAGCCAGCCGCAGCCGCGGCCCGCGTGGGTCTCACCGGTGAGCCGATTTCGCCATGACATGACATGCGTTGCCATGTTGATGTCGACCGGACGATGGATGGAGGTCACACCGACATGTCTAGCGGGTGTGGCATTCAACTGTGACACTGTAATCTTCGTGCGACAAAAGAAAGTGCACCGTGTCGCAAAACCATGCCATGTCAGCATGTTGCGAAAGTCTGAATCCAGTCGCATCGCATTTGTCGCGAGGACGCCACACTTAAGGGCTTTTTGTGGTGCAGTTTTTTAATTTACCAATATATAAATCGAAACTGATCGCGTCGCTGATTGGCTTAGCCAGCGTCTGCAAACCATCTCGTTTTTGTCGTGCGATCCCTTTTCCTTGTCGTCCCATATTCATGGTGCCTATCTCAGGTGCTCGCACTTCTTATTGGCGGTTACGCGCGATCGGTCGAAAACATCTCATGTAAGCCACCCTGAAATCTGTAGCACGTGCTCCTTCTATAATTATACAAAAAACACGTGCTCCTTCTACGTGCACAGTCAGCTTATGGTATTTCGCGTGTGACCCATATTCATGGAGTTTATCTAATCTCATGGCTTCTCTGATTGGCGATTATGCGCGATCGGTCGGAAATATCTTTTATACGCCATCTGAAATCTGTCGCGCTGATAACTTCTGCACAGTGTCGACAACGGAGCCGGGTCCAACCCGTCTCCGATGGTCGGGTCCAGATTTTGCTCAGGCTCCGTATCCGGTCGAGACGGATGTCCCCATAACTTAGCTGGTTCCGTCTCGATCGAGTCCCAGAAAACCCAGACACCGTCTCCGGTCGATCCACTGCATCCAAGGATCCCTATTATCCCGTCTCGGTCGGGATATTAAATCGCCAGCCTCCGTCTCCGAACGATCCACGAATGACCTGTCTCGAGAGCGACCCGTCACGGGCGGAGCCATGAAAACTGAGGATCCGTCTCCGTGATCCGTCGGGATAATGTGAAATATCTTGATGGAAATTCAAATTTCATCTGTGGCCCTCGCATATAAAGTGCCCCGAGCGGCATTTGGTTGTTCATTATTTTATAAGAAACCCGTTCTCGATTGCGTAACATCTTGGCATCCAGACCAGCCTTTCATTCGATTGTGGACGTGTCACTATGCCTTCCGGGAACAAAACTGCGAGCACTGCGAAGCAATCCTCGTTACCCTGCGAGGTCGTAAAAAAATACCCGGGCAAAGAGCAAGTGCAGCTTTCAGTTGTTGTCTCCATCCCTGGGACATGGTTCAACTCGGATATGACCGCCGCCGAGAAGGCCATGAAGTACAACGCAGTCGCAGTGGAGCATGCGCCCACTCGTCAATTTGGTGCTGGACGCACTTCGGCCAAAACCGAGGCCATCCGCTTTCAGGTTCGTCCGAACGCTTTTGCTCATGGACGTAGCAACGTGCGTGCCCGCCTCTCGTGAATTACATTTTTCATTTATCGTGTGCGCGCGGTGTGTACTACGCACACAGACAGCATTCGGTTGTTCGTTATTCTTCTAACGCAAGTACGTATTTTCCACAGGTCGAAGCAGATGTGTTGGAAACACCCAACCACGAAGGATATTGGATTCGTTTGGACCAGTGGAACCGGTTCAGGCACGCCACCTACAAAGAACGCCGCGGTGACGAACTTCGGTTTATTTTGGATGCAGCACTTCCTTCGAATAGCCCTGCAACCTGTGTGCCATGCGCCGACGACAGCGAGGAGAAGTCGCCAGTTTATGCATACTTTACTTTTATGGGACAGGACGAGCACCGCGTGCTCAAGGGCCGAAACAAGGGTACGCTGAAGAAGTGCGGGCTTTGGAAATGCAACCTGTGCGGGAAGGAATATGTTTTCAAGGTGTTCGATGGCTCGACCGGGAGGCTTTTCAAGCATCTGCGCGACTGCGCCGTTATCATCCTGCTGAGTACGATAGTGCCCGTATCGCCTCGAAGAACAGCAAAATGAAACTGGAAGCTGATGGCACCTTGACCCAGTTGTACGTGTTCGCAGAGGCGATGCCGAAGCACGTGAAGTATGTGTTGTGTGTCGTGCTCGACTTGGACACTTTTCAGAAGAGTCGAAGCACTAACTTTCGGGAGTTTTGTAGCAGTCTCGATAGGCGTTACGTGCCCTGCTGTCGTGATACTGCTGAGCAGTTCGTTGTCCCTCGTGATCGAGAAACTCATGCGAGCTCTCCTCAACGCGAAGATCGAGGACACCAAGAAGGAGGTGGGGGAGCCCTTTGCTGGTTTGCAGAGTGACCTCTGGAGCCCCAAGAACATTGCCTTGCTTCCCCTTGTGATCATCCCCATATGATGCGGATGATTGTATTGCTAACATAAAATATTAGGCAGCTACCATACCATCAATATATGTGGTCCCGATACTATCGAAGTGATGTATTTTCGACTTCGATATAGTTCGAGTAATATATCTCAATTAAAATCAGGTTTAGGTGCTTCTGAAACCCGTCTCGACCGGGGTTTTTTATCATCCGGATCCGTCTCGACCGAATTTTGTGGACTCCAGCATCGGACCGAACCCGTCTCGACAGGGTCATATGCAACTTAGGATCCGTCTCGTTCGGAACCTGTTTGCCGCAGCCTCCGAACGAATCCGTCTCGAGTGGAACCTCAACCTACCAGGATCCGTCTCGTTTCGATCCCGGACATCCTAGCCTCGGGCGGAGACGGATTGGACCCGTTGTTGACACTGCTTCTGCATGAATATCCATAATTCGATACTACGCCCAGGAATATTCTATGCGTCTCTGATTGGCGGCAATGCTCGATCGATTTGTATAACTCTCCTGCTTGCCATCTTAAGGTGACCGGTGTGGACTGCAACATAATTATATATGGGCGGTTACTCCCGATCTGTCGGGGAAATCACACTGTTTCCGTAAAAAAGGGCCCCAAGGTGGACAGTTCTGGTAGTATCGTGTATGTCGATGTCACTTTTTCCAGGAAAACCTGTTTCGCTCCTATAAGGGAAACGCAGGACCTTGCAGCTTTTTTTTTGAAAAAGCTGCGAACCGTCGGTGTATAATGTTGAGTATAATCGGATCTGTTTGCGACACGACAGAAAAAATACACCTCGCGACAAAAAAAGGTGCTTTCGTACAATGACTCAATCCAAGCACCTTTGCCTTTGCCACAGATGATCACCGAAGAAGGGCAACCACTATTTGCGATATCACACATACTCTCAGATAAGATCACTAGAGGTGTCAAGTACTATTTAGTGCGATATGCAGGCTACGGCCCTGAGCATGACACCTGGGTCAAAGCCACAGAGCTGACCGATGCAGCAGACATGATAGCTGCCTATGAAGGCTAACATTATATTAAGCCTATTGCCCTTACTTCTTGTAATATATACTAATACATGTCGATCATCTATATACCTTGCTCTTAATGTTCTGTCATTATGTTGCATAAGAAGCAGGAAATTGATCCTTCCTTGCTAAGGTGTAGTGAGCCTTGTACCAAATCATACCCTTGCACAGATACGCATACATGCGGGTACCATATCTGTGGATAAATAAAAACTGCTATGCTACCTTTGCCAGACCGTGGTTTGTCATTCGGATCTTATGGCCAGTAATCCGCAGCTACCGGATACTGAGGTGGACGGAGTTGTGATCCTGAGTTATGATTGACATGCATAACTAAAACGAATTTCACATTAGTACGTTGTCGAATCCACTCTATGAAATGTTCGTCAAAGCGCGCGTACCGGACCGAAAAAATAAAAGGAGTACTGGGGCAGATCGGGTGAAGGATTTAAAGTGGACTCATAGAGATCCTCCAATATCTCGTTAAGCAGGGCCCACTCCGTTTGCATTAAAAACAAGCCGAAATTTCGAACATTCGGAAGGGGCTCTCCATAGTATTCCTGTGAACTTCGGGGGAGTAAGCTCTCTGAAGGGAGGAAGAGGTGGATGCATTATATAAAGCCGTAAAAACGTCACTCTGAAATACGATACGAACGGCAGCGCTATATCTATCCGTAACGTAAACCTCGGAAGATACCTTGAAACGTCACTCTGAAATACGATACGCAATTCATGGGGGCTACATCCTAAGAACTGTAAGGCTATATGCCTAAGGTGAGGGTTTAAAGTGGACTCAGTTCCCCCCAATATCCTAAAAACACCTTGAGGGATGCCTCATCGGTGTAAGAAGACTGGTACCAGCTCAACAACAAAGACATCAAAGACATATACAAAGGTATGCACCCTATATTGTGAGGTCACAACTCTTCTAAGCGGGGATATCTGTCAGGGATATGGCCGATGACATATGTGTCATACATGTCATACGTGTCATACGTGTCATACGTGTCATGTCATGTCATGGCATGTGGCACGGCTAGGTGGGCCCGGATTGCATAATCGATGAAAATGACATTTAGAAGTCGCAAGAAGTTTCAAGAAGTACTTAGTGGTTAAAAGAAATCATCTAGAGGCAATATTTTATATTTTTGATAATTGTAGTGGCCACAGGGCTGCTTACAGGTCGCGGACGGGCTGCCGTACATACATTGCATATCTTGCGGGCGCGTGAGATATGCAAATGATACGGGGAAGTTATTAGAAGTTGTGAGAACGAAGTATCTAGAAGTCATCCGTAGGCAATGAGAAGCAAAATTTCACATCGGGACATATTCACGGGGTGCTGGGGAGCTAATTTCGTCTGTAAAATGGCGGCAAAGCAGAAATTGCATATCTTGCGGGCGCGTGAGATATGCAAATGATACGGGGAAGTTATTAGAAGTTGTGAGAAGTATCTAGAAGTCATCCGTAGGCAATGAGAAGCAAAATTTCACATCGGGACATATTCACGGGGTGCTGGGGAGCTAATTTCGTCTGTAAAATGGCTGCAAAGCAGAAATTGCATATCTTGCGGGCGCGTGAGATGTGCAAATGATACGGGGAAGTTATTAGAAGTTGTGAGAAGTATCTAGAAGTTATTACTAGGCATCGAGAAGTGATATTTCACATCGGGTCACATTCGCGGGGCGTTGGGGAGCTAATTTCGTCTGTAAACTGACTGCAAAACATAAAATGCATGTCTCGTGGGCGCGTGAGATATGCAAATGATACGGTGAAGTTATTACAAGTTGTGAGAAGTATCTAGAAGTTATTATTAGGCATCGAGAAGTGATATTTCACATCGGGTCACATTCGCGGGGCGTTGGGGAGCTAATTTCGTCTGTAAACTGACTGCAAAACAAAAAATGCATGTCTCGTGGGCGCGTGAGATATGCAAATGATACGGTGAAGTTATTACAAGTTGTGAGAAGTATCTAGAAGTTATTACTAGGCATCGAGAAATGATATTTCACATCGGGTCACATTCACGGGGCGTTGGGGGGCTAATTTCGTCTGTAAACTGACTACAACATACTTTTACTTTGCCCTAATGATACGCATATTATTTGCAGTTGCAGGAGTCATGGGGCACTAGCCGTTGCCGGGTGGCGGGTGCTCAAATTCAAAGGTGGCTCAAATTCTGCAACTCCTCTATGGAGACGCCTGAGG
>LGRX02010366.1:51077-65877 GCA_001247695.2 Cymbomonas tetramitiformis | reverse complement strand
CTCCACCACCAAGCCCACATCCCACATCACCCCGCTATCCTGTGTGTGTGTGACGCTTGCAACAGGCCCCGCGGACAGCGTGATGCATCAATGCACGTCTGTGCATTCGATTTCACTTCCATCTACACCACCTTGTGTCTGCAGGATTTGAAGGAACGGCTGTCGGCACTCTTTCGGAGCATTTTCCAAAGAAATTTCAGAGTTCGAGGGTGAGGTACCTGCTTGTCAGAAAGGATAAGTCCTTTGAGTGGGTTGACAATGAACGGAGGACGGATGGTGTGAGGGAAATGCTCTTTTCGGAGGGTCGGCTTGTTGAGTTGTTCTGCAGGTTGGTGGATGGAACATTTGTCGAGTTTTGGGGTGTGATCTACAAACAAATTGTGGGGATCCCTATGGGGACGAGCTGTGCGGGCTTCATCGCCAACCTCTACTGTTTTACGTATGAGCTTGCGTTCATGCGCAGACTTGTGGAGGCAGGGAAAGTTTTCATGACGCGCACAGGTTTCTTTTCGTTTGTAGATACATTGATGACTTGCTGGCGTTCAAGATATTCCAGATATGGAAGACTATCTATATCTGAACGAATCCGGCACTGCAGGGATTTATCCCAAACACATTTTGAGTCTTTCTTTGGCACATGCGGGTGTGCGTGTCCCTTACATGGACATACTCATCAAGCAAAATAGGCACAGAGGCCTTATGACTGCCATATATGACAAACGACTGGATGCACAATATGCTGACATCCAGGTCATTAGGTACCCTGCACATGACTCGTACTTGGCCGACAAAGCTAAGTATGGGATTGTCACGAGCCAACTGCATCGGTTCGCTGAGAGATGTGTCCTTTGGCAAGACTTTGTTTACAACATAGCTCTTGTTTTCCACGGGATGACACAAAAGGGTTACCACAGCAGGCGTTTGTGGGGCTTTTTGCGGCGCTTTATGGTGGAGAGGCCCGGTCTGTATGATAGACGAGGTCCGGGTTGCTGGATCTCGCGCGTCAGGCGTAAGCTGGGGGACTTACGTGACGGTGTCATTCATCAGAGATGGAAGGAACAACAAGGAAAACGAAAGCAGGCAATATAATGGATGGGGACCTACCGGCACCTCCAGACTGGCAGGCGATGTGCACAGACCAAACTGCCAGGCTCACAGTACCCAAGGACACGCCAACTGCGATAAATTTCACAACGTGCCTCAAACTATTCACACACTTCCCAGACCTAGTGTTCCTTACCACCCGGGATGGCCAACATGCGATTAGCCAGGCAAACGTCAGGGAACAATGCACAGATGCAGCCCTCAAAGCAGACCGCAGTGCCATAGCAAAAGGCCTGGCACACCTGTACCCATACCTATGCGAAGCCCAGCCTAGAGACATAGCGAAGCCGGGGGACTTTTATGATAGCAGCACAAACCGGCGGCTGAAGCAGCAATACAGGAGCATACCCTGTGAGGGACCGCTGGACCCCCACACAATGCGAACCAACCTCCCGCGCCTCAACCCGGAACAGCTACGGGCTAAAATGACGGAATGGGAGGCGAGGTTGGTCCCCAGAGAAGAGATTCACAGGCAACTCTCCCTGCACCCGCTTACAAGGATTAACGAGACGGAGACTACCGGTCCAGTACAGGGGGAGGAGGAGGAGGAACCACAAGACCTCCACACACGCCCACAAACTAAGTGGATAGATGAAATAGACCCCATGGCCGAAAAAATGGAGGCAGGCTGCTTTGAGAAAGGCCAAACGATAGACAAGCCGAAGGAGATTGTGGCAATGAGGACCCTACTCATTGACCCAACGGACCCCCACTCCCTGGTGACGCAGTATAGAACCCAGTGGAGGCACTCAGAGGGGGATGACTCCTACTCATGGAGTACAAGGGAAACCATAACTGACTACCTAAAACTTGCCAAGCGAAGGGGCCAAAGCGCGACCACCTTCCCAACCCTGAAAAGAAGACTGCGAACAAGGGGCTCCCAGGTGACTCACCCCACAGGTCTCAGAGAAATATTGGCTGGAAGGCCGCACCTGGGGCAGGCCTGGCCCACACTACATGCAGGAAACCTCACCCTGGAGCCTGGACCCGACAGAAACCAACCCAGAGCAGGACATTGCGGACAATAGAGAACACCACTGCCAACTACGGCTGGAGGGGGAACTCGCCCACAGCTACCACAGAAATGGGAAGTACATAGGCACCCTCACGAAAGAAAAGCTTCTCAGGCTACACGAAAGGTACACCCAGGCAGTGGGTACCACCGACCACCAAACCCCACACCAACGCACACTACGCATTGAAATGTGGGAGGACCATAAGATACAGGTCTCCACGTTCGAGGAGGAAATAGGGCACCTCCTCATTAGGTACTCAAGCAAAGAAGAAAAGGAGGAACGAAAAAAGAACTTACAAAACCACTGGACATTCCCTACCCAGATGCAAAGGGCACTACAACAGGCATTCGGAATTACCACTGAACTATTTGCCTCACCCCTCAATGTTCACCACAACACCACGACGTACTACGCCAAGTATGACAGAGACAAGGTGTTCGGGGCCAGAGGCTCAGCCTGGACGACAAACTGGATGAAATTGGGGGCCTACCAGTTCAACCCAGAATACACGCCACAGGACCTCAAAAAGGCACTGGACTTTGCCATTGCGGCCACCACCACACAAGACCCGGTGTTCGGGGTCGGAGTATACCCGGCATATGAGAAAACCCCATACAGGAAACTATACAACGCACACGCAGGGCACCTAGTACACGAACTACTTGAAATACCACAAGGCAAATTCACATTTCTGCCCCCTGACCACTGGATGGGTGCCACCCACCAGCAAGCGAAACAGTGCAACTGGAACCTCAGGGTACTGATTGTTGCCAACAAAGCGGGGTGGCAGGCCCACTGCGGGGACCCAGATGCTGCCGCGGATTGCATAAGGAGGGCACTCACAACTTGCCCGCAGAGCAAGGTCCGCACGACCACAGCCGTCAGACAGCCAATGAGGGAGGCGAACCTGCACGACACGAACGAACCAAACCAAGAAGGACGCACCCCCAGTGTGGACTGTGTGGTGGACACAAGACCATGGCAGCGATACGAACTCCCGGAAATTAAGACAAAGGACATGACAAATGCAATGGGAAGAATGTGCAACACAGGGCCACACTTACGGAACGACCTCTGCCCCCAGTGCTACAACGTACAGGCAGAAGTTGAAACCTAGTGGGAGGACAGCCACCTCCATGTGGAAGAAGGACCAGCCAAATGGGAACTCCTCCCCGGAAGCAGGGGAGGTAAATGGGACATACACCCCCCCACCGTACAACAGGTGGTGGAAGCCAACACTTTACACACCAGGCTTACAAGACAGACTGACGCCCAAACGGTATGGGACAAGGTAGCGAGGTCAAAATTTGTCAGATACCCCACTGACTTCTGGCCCGAACACGAACCGGGGGTCCAAGGAAGGAGATGGGAACTGACAAGAGACCGAACAGAGGACCCCAGGAACCGAGCCCCGAGTGACACACCAGCCCAACTGACATACCCCCCCCCTCAAAGGGCACACGAGGCAACCTCGTACCTATACACAGACGGGAGCAAAAGAGAGATAGAAACAGAAGAAGGAGGCAAAGAATGGGCCTCAGGAGCCGCGGTATGGGACCCCAGGTCCGGAGAAGGGGAGGCCCACATGATTCGATGGGAAGGTGAGGACCAAGAGGTGAACAGAGCCGAGCTTCTTGCCATACAAAAAGCAGTGACGCTCCCGCCACCACCAAGTGGCAAAGGACTCACCATTTGCACGGACAGTGCCAATTCCATTAGACAACTGGAGAACATGAGAACGAAACCCCACAGCATGGAACACCACCGGCAAAGGGACCTCCTGTATGCCATACTGGTCAACATTGAGGCATTGGTAGCAGCGGGGCACACTGTCTCACTACTGAAAGTCAAGGCACACACGGGAATTGCGGGAAACGAAAAAGCCGACGAGGCAGCCAAGCAAGCCTGCACTACAGGGACCCTCACGGAAGCATGGGATAATGACGAAACAATAAAAGTCAAACCCATGGTACCGGACGGGGACTCGGACAGCAGAGAGCTAAAAGGAAAGCTCGCGGTACAAAAATATGTAACTACACTACTCCGTGAACGGCAAGCCCAAGGAAACAGCAGACTCTCAGCAAAAATGACCGAGCTCCAGGGAGAACCCACAACCTGGACCCACCAACTGAAAACAGAGCACATTTTCAGGTGGGAAGCGCACCATGACCAAGCGCAACAAACTGAAGAGGAACAAGCGACAATACGGGACCCGATACCCAACCAGCAGCAACAAGCCGACCAGACCAAAGACGAAGAAGACAGGCAAATAAAGGCCATGATGGAACAAAGGGAGGAAGAAGAGATGCTTTTTATGCAAGAAATGCAGGAGCAACAAGAATACTGGGAAACAGAGGGCAGAACGGACCTCACCCGAGGAAGCGGCCCCAAACCCGCAGAGACACCACCCCAACCCTCTGAAGGGGAAGAAATATTTGAGGAACTCAACGAACTCGCGGAGAGACTTGAAGTGACCCAAGAGGGACACAATGACGAGGAAATTTTTGGGATGCTCAATGAACTCATTGAACAGCGGGAAGCGCCTCAAGGGGAGCAGACAAATGAAAGACAAGCTCGCCATGACCGGGTCACGGAGGAGTCCAAAGTCCATGCGATGATGGAGGACCCGATGCCCAGAACAAGATGGAAACAACGAGAGCACGACATGACACACAACCGAACGAAAAACAGGAACGTCCCCCCGGTTCAAGAGGGCAAGGCCACCGAAAACTGGCTAAACGAAACAATGAGGCACCTCAAGGGAGACAAGCCACTATACAAAATAGCGAACGGCTTCTGGAAACGAGCCACCTTTGCGGCACGAAAAACAATACTCAAATGCAGACTGAGAATACTGCCAGCACAAGACTATGAGACGGCGAAAAACTCAGCCGGAGGAAGCGGAAAGTGCACCCTGGAAGGATGTGGACACAAAGGGGTGGATTACGCAAAGGGCTTCCTCATGAGAGTAGGGCACGCCCTAGGTGGATGCAACAACCCACAAATGCGAGGAATGTTCTCGGATAGGGCGGACGCCCACGCAGACGAACTAAAACACATACTTGACCACCATAGGAAAGGAGGGTGCAAAGTCCTCGCCTACACCGGAAAAAAGAGGGACCCGGGGGTTAAGCCAAGGGTACTCCCGAATTACATACTCACCAGAGGGCAATGCAGACACGACGGGAAGGACAACCCAGGCAGAAACGATGGGCCCGACACCATACCGAGCTTTGTAGACATAGTCATGATAGAGGGCCTGGAAGACCTGGAGGACGGGTGGGAATGCACACAACAGGAAGCACCAGCAAGAGTCAAAAACCTACACCTCATTGAGGTGGCCCACACCGACGACGAAAAATGGGGACCCAAGCTCCTGGAAAAATACATAAAATACGGACCACTGCTACAATTGCTACGTAGACACGGATTCCGTGCCAAACTCCATGTCTTTGCAGTGGGCAGGACAGGCACGGTGTACAAACACAACCAAGACATACTCGAGCAACTTGGACTCAATAGAAAAGAGGCCACACAGGCACTACAAAGGATACACGACCTGACAGTAAACTATGCACACAGCACCTACCAGCTATACAGAAGACTCAGACAAGAAAAGCAAGAGGAGGAAAGAGATGAGAACCACCCAGTGTAAATTGTCCCATTAAGGCCGCCACTTGTGGCGGTCCGGCCCAGAGTAGGGCCGGGGAAATTAATTTACTCATACGCCCAACGGGCGTGGTTTTTTCTTTTTTTTTCTTTTTCTTTGGCACATGCGGGTGTGCGTGTCCCTTACATGGACATACTCATCAAGCAAAATAGGCACAGAGGCCTTATGACTGCCATATATGACAAACGACTGGATGCACAATATGCTGACATCCAGGTCATTAGGTACCCTGCACATGACTCGTACTTGGCCGACAAAGCTAAGTATGGGATTGTCACGAGCCAACTGCATCGGTTCGCTGAGAGATGTGTCCTTTGGCAAGACTTTGTTTACAACATAGCTCTTGTTTTCCACAGGATGACACAAAAGGGTTACCACAGCAGGCGTTTGTGGGGCTTTTTGCGGCGCTTTATGGTGGAGAGGCCCGGTCTGTATGATAGACGAGGTCCGGGTTGCTGGATCTCGCGCGTCAGGCGTAAGCTGGGGGACTTACGTGACGGTGTCATTGTGCCAGGTCCGAATGGGTGGGAGTTCGGGCCATCATAGCTGACCGGGAATACGTCTCGCCATAGGGTTGTGGCATCTCGCTGTTAACGGGGACGGGCACTGGAATGATTTGGATGATGGGATGTGGCTGTCCCTGTGGTACCCTTCTGACGGGTACTGCCTCTTTGAGGGCGTCGGGGATTCGTCTGCGACTGGCTCTATTTATGTCCAATGCCTTGGGGCTTTTTCACCTGCCGGGGGACTGGTGGTTGACAGCCACGTTATGGGGTGCTGACATCTCGTTGTTAACGGGGACGGCCACTGGAATGATTTGGATGATGGGATTGTGGCTGTCCCTGTGGTACCCTTCTGACGGGTACTGCCTCTTTGAGGGCGTCGGGGATTCGTCTGCGGCTGGCTCTATTTATGTCCAGTGCCTTGGGGCTTTTTCACCTGCCGGGGGACTGGTGGTTGACAGCCACGTTATGGGGTGCTGACATCTCGTTGTGAACGGGGACGGCCACTGGAATGATTTGGATGATGGGATGTGGCTGTCCCTGTGGTACCCTTCTGGCGGGTACTGCCTCTTTGAGGGCGTCGGGGATTCGTCTGCGGCTGGCTCTATTTATGTCCAGTGCCTTGGGGCTTTTTCACCTGCCGGGGGACTGGTGATCGACACCCACTTTATGGGGTGCTGGCATCTCGTTGTGAACGGTGACGGCCACTGAAATGATTTGGATGATGGGATGTGGCTGTCCCTGTGGTACCCTTCTGACGGGTACTGCCTCTTTGAGTGCGTCGGGGATTCGTCTACGGCTCGCTTTTTGGGAGTGTCTTGGATTCGTCTGACGCTAGCTCCCTCTTCGTGTACAGTGCTCGTGGTTATTACACATGCCGGGGGACTTGTGTTCTTTGACCTTGATATGAGTACTGGCGGATCGCTGTGAACGGAGACGGCCGCCGGGTGGAAGTGGGTTTTGGGAGGCGGTTATCCCTGTGGTGCCATTCTGGTGGGCACTGCCTCTTGGAGAGCTCGGTAGATTCGTCTGTCGTGCTGCGAGGAGAGGCAGAAGGTGGTGAAGTACACCTTCTGTGTTTTCCCTTGAATTTTGTGGGGAGCACTTAGGTGCCCGCATGTTTCCTTTTTTTGACATGGGGTGTCCATGCTTTGTGGTGTGACTGCATTCATGACATAACCATGGACCAACATGTCCCATCCATCGACCGGGAGCCACTGGGGGGCATGCCAGCAGGGTCCGCTTACTCCGTAACCCAGAGACCAGCAGTTGTTTGGCGACGATCGGTCACATCGTATCATCTTTTCATGCTGCTTTGCATTTGGGTTGGGAATATGTATGCGTTTGTGGTATCTTGTCACGGCCCCGCCCTGCTCTTGATTTGCTTCTCACATCCACTGGGATGATGGTAGGCTGGCTTTTGTTGGCCGATCTCATGCCTTTCAGTGTGTGACTTGAATTTTGTGAGGAGCACTTAGGTGCCCACATGTTTCCTTTTTTGGCATGGGGTGTCCATGCTGTGTGGTGTGACTGCATTCATGACATAACCATGGACCAACAGGTCCCATCCATCAACCGGGAGCCACTGGGGGGCATGCCAGCAGGGTCCGCTTGCTCCGTAACCCAGAGACCAACAGTTGTTTGGCGACGATCGGTCACATCGTTTCACCTTTCCATGCTGCTTTGCATTTGGGTTGGGAATATGTATGCGTTTGTGGTATCTTGTCATGGCCCTGCCCTGCTCTTGATTTGCTTCTCACATCCACTGGGATGATGGTAGGCTGGCTTTTGTTGGCCGATCTCATGCCTTTCAGTGTGTGACGCTCACTCCGTTACCCAGAGACCAGCAGTTGTTTGGCGATGATCGGTCACATCGTTTCATCTTTCCATGCTGCTTTGCATTTGGGTTGGGAATATGTATGAGTTTGTGGTATCTTGTCACGGCCCCGCCCTGCTCTTGATTTGCTTCTCACATCCACTGGGATGATGGTGGGCTGGCTTTTGTTGGCCGATCTCATGCCGTTCAGTGTGTGTGCCTGGGGTCTTGCACAAGGAACTGGGTCCAGAACTTGTAGGGTCTCAGGCACACGATCTTGGCTGATGCATCAAGCCTGCGGGCCATGCTGCTTCCCTTTCCGTTTATGGTATCGTGGCACGGCCTTGCCCCGTGCCTGCTGCTGATTTCCCCTATGGTGTACTGCTGATTTCCCCTATGGTGTAATGGTTGGGCTGACGTCGGCCGGCGTGCCCCGGGCCACACGGTTTGAACAGGGAGGTACGGAGGAGGCATTCTCCTGGATAGCTTCGGCCATCTGGTGCTTGACCTGCAGGCGGTGGTCTCCGGGAACAAAGCGACCAATGACGGTGGCGGGGTGAGCACCGGCATATTGAGCAACGTGCTGCTCAACCGGAGCAGTACTGTGACGGGGAACGAGGGAGTCAAGGGAGCGGGCATGAGTATCGGTGCGGGCGCCACCATCAAGCTGGATGAGCGCAGCGTTGTGGCCGACAACTCGGTGCGGCTGCGGGGCGCCGGCCCTAATCCCGTCCCTCGTGGCGGTCCAGCGCGCTTGACCACTTCCGCCGCGTTTGCGCGTACATGAAGTCACCTTCCCCTAACAACGCCACGGGCCCGCAGCCCCCAAAACCGCGCGCCCGTCCGCTTCCGTGCATATCCCCGCGGCCGTAGGGTGTCCCGGTAACGCTGTGGGCCCATTAAGGCCCGGCTCACGCTTTTGGGCCGTGGCCCCTCCAGCGGGCCCGCTCCCAGTGGGACCTGTTGCAGCGGCCAGGGACGGCGGGGCGTGAGAGTTTTATGGTTTCACACCGAGCACCTATCACCTGCGCCTGAGTGAGTGGCATGGAGGAGCAGTCAACGGTGTTCTTCATTAGGCTGTCAACGGCCCACGGGCGTGAGTTATACCCAAGCGCCGCCTTCTCGCTGATGATCAAAACAAGGGGAGTCCTCCCTCCGGGCAGCTTCCTCTTTGCCATAATTACATGCCGCAACCTGCATGCGCGATGCTGCCAAGTCCGGCGTGTGCGTTTGGCGCCGCACTGCAGTTCTGAGTGTGAGTACTCGGAGGCGCGGGCGACAGGCAACCAACGACGGAGGCGGGATCTGGGTCGGCGACACGAGCGCGGCGCGGGTCGACCTCGGCAGCGTCATCAGTCGGAACCGCGCGAAGGGGGCTGGGGGAGGAATCTTCGCCAGCTACTCGTGTTCTGTCGAGGTGCACGGCAGCCAGGTCGACAGCAATTTGGCCAATGAGGGGGGCGGGATTCAGCTGCTTGATGACAGCGTGCTCATTGCGCTTCAGGGTGCAGGTGTCCCTTCCGCCCCACCTGCTCACCCTGTTCCGCGTCGTTTCCAACCGGTACCTGCCTGACCGGGATACCGGTGTCCCCTCCCCCTCTCCCCCTCTCCGAGTGTTCTGCACGACCCCTCTCCAGGAACCTGGCCTGAATTCTCGAGTGATGATTGGACCCTCCCATAACACGGTATCTATGTCACGGTACCTATGACATGGGATCTATGACTCTGTATCTATGACACAGCATTTATGGCACGGTATCTATGGCACAGTATCTATGCCACAGCATTTATGGCACGGTATCTATGGCACAGTATCTATGCCACAGCATTTATGGCACGGTATCTATGGCACAGTATCTATGACATGGTATCTATGATGCAATATCTATCCCATGGTATCTATGCCACGGTATCTATGCCATGATATCTATGATACAGCATTTATGGCACGGTATCTATGACACAGTATTCATGACACGGTATTTACGACATGGTCTATGACATGGTGTCTATGACACGGTATCTATGACATGATATCTATGATGCTGCATCTATGCCACGGTATCTATGACACAATATATATGCCACGGTATCTATGACACAGTGTTTATGCCACGGTATCTATGACACAGTGTTTATGGCATGGTATCTATGACACAGTATCTATCCCATGATATCTATGACACAGTATTTATGGCACGGTATCTATGACACAGTATTTATGGCACGGTATCTATGACATGGTATCTATGACACTGGGCAGATGCCACTGCCTGAGACGTACCACCGACTAGAAGGGTGTCCGGATTTATTGATAGAGGTGTCAAATTTATGTTTTGATGTTGAGGGGCTTTTTGGCTGGTGGGCGGCGGGTGGGATGCTGGTGCAGCGGTGACTCGGAACACTGCGCAGGCAGACGCGGGAGGCATCTACCTCCGGAACGCCGACCTGGTGGCGAGCAATATCACAGTGACCCACAACACGGCCTCAGGATCGGTGCGACAGCGCTCGGCCAGACGTGGCGGATAACCTCGCAGCCTCCAGACTCCCACAGGATGGACAGTTAGAGGGTTGTTACAGCGGGGAGCTCGTAGCTGCTGAAAGGGCGGGAAAGAGGAGCACTACGCGTGCGGGTGCGCTGACGATTCAGCTGGTGGGGAGGGCGGAGGGGGCTGTAGGGAGGTGGCATCCTGATCTATAACGGCGCGCTGACGATGGACTCGAGCCGGATCGAGGGAAACTCGGCGAACAACGAAGGGGGCGCTATCATGTGCAATAGCGCCAACCTCCGTCTGATCAATATCACAGTGCGGCCTCACCCTCCCTCGGGGCCCGCTGCCGCTGCCGCTGCCGCTGCCGCTGCCCGCTCATACCCTGCCTGCTTGTGTGATCGCTGTCTTCCTCGATGGCAGATTTAACCAGGCGCCCCGGTCATTGAGAATAATATCTGGAACGATGGTTTTCTGCCAAAATACCATCGTTGTCCACTTCGATTGGTGGATGATTGGTGGATGTACCCTAATCGATCTGCGATCGTTACATCGTGATCGTTCATCGTGAGGATCGTCAATCGACTCCTCCGAACCACGATGGTTCCATGTCGCGACAACGATGGCACTACTCGATTCGAGGTGACTCCATAGTACTCCCAGAGACTATTCTCAATGACCGGGCTGCCAGGCGACAGGGGTGATAGGACCTCGGATGACGGAGACTCAGGTGACGGAGAATCAGGTGAAGCAATCTCGGATGATGACACCTCGGATCGGGGATGACATACCCTAGGGTCTGCCGGGGCGCTGGCAGGTGCGGTCAAACAACGCGACGCGCTTCAATGGCGGCGGCATCGCAGCAAGCCCCAACTCGATCATCAACATAACGAGTGGCTCTGTCATTGCCTCGAACATCGCCGGACTGTGTGCTCCTGGCCGTCCAACTTGTTTCCTCACCCTCCATTTAGGACCTGAGGGGGGTCTCTAGAAATCAATCTGTGACTGCAAACCTCCAGAGCCGAGTTGGAATGGAACTCAATCGCCCCCCCGCCTTGCACTCCCCCATGATTCCAAACACGAAGTCACATTCCACTTGACCTGACCCCTCCCCGCCTTCGCTCACAATTCTAGCTGCCTTTGACATGCGACCTGACCTGCCCCCCCCATCCCGCACCCCCTCATGATTCCAGCGCGCTCTGCATGCGACAAGGCTCTGAATACATATGGAGAGATAGGAAGAGGGGGGGGGCTGGGAGGGCATCGGTCAGGTACGGAGGCGGATTATTTGGGGAAGATCTGCAAGGCACCTCGGGACAACGAGCCAGCATCACCATGACGATCTCTGGAACGTTGTTGTATGAAAACGTTGCGAAGTACGAGGGCGGGTCGATCTACCTCATGGCGTGCCAGTTGCGGCTGGCGCACAGTCAGGTGCTTGGGAGCACGTCGGACGTGAACGGCGGCGGCATCTGCGTGAGGCTTTCCATGCTTGAGCTTGCGGTGGTGCACCTGGGGGGTGGCACGGTGACGGAGGGGGGGGAGCAGCGGGCCTTGGCGGGGAATCGGGCCCTGCTCGGGTCTGGGGGTGCGGTTTTTGGTGAGGCGTCCTCGCTGCTCATCTCCAACACCACCATCTCAGGCAACATGGCAGGTGTGGCATCGATGACCGGAGAGACCTCGGGCGTCACGCGCAGCGCCCAGTGCTCGGGGGCTGTGCAGCGCGCTCGGAGAGACGCCGATGAATGCATGTGGAACCCATACAGCCCGTCGGATCCACACCTGTTGTTGCCACCATTCGCAGTCCTTGAGGTTGGGAGGTTGTCGAAACGCGATCCTTTTCTGCCGTCTGCATATTCGAAGCAGTGGCAGCTGTGACGACATCATGCCTGATAGAGGGGGCGCTCATGCCTGATAGAGGGGGCGCTCATGCCTGATAGAGGCGCTCATGCCTGATAGATAGAGGCGCTCATGCCTGATAGAGGGCGCTCATGCCTGATAGAGGGCGCTCATGGATGCTTTGGGGTTGGGGTCGGGGGAGCGCAGAGCGGCGGAGGGATGTTCCTGGTGCAAGGGAACGGGGTTGCGGAGGAGGGCGACATGCTGGGGCATGTGATCCACACAGCGATGGAGCACAACGAGGCGGGGAGCATCGGCGGCGGAGTAGTGGCAGCGGGGGGCGCTGCGCTGAACCTCAGTGACGTGACTATCGGGCACAACCACGCCAATGTGTCCGCAGGGGGGACGTACGTCTCGGGGTCTTCCAGGCTGCATGTGACGCGGTCCTCGCTGTCGCAGAACTCGGCGAGCATGGACGGCGGCGCGGTGTACGCTGAGGCGGGCATCGCCAGCGTCGCCATCGAAGCTTCGGAGGTGCGCGGCAACAATGCCTCCGTGGCCGGCGGGGTGTGCCTTCGCCTGCAACCGGCAGGCGTGGATGTATCTCTCCGAGGGATCTCCTTCGCCGCCAACCTGGCAGTCAGCGGGCTGGACGTCTACTGGGAGCACGAGGAGGGCGCGGAGGAGATACGGTGCGCGGGGTGCTCCGGCTCCGGCGACAACTCAACCGTTGTGCTTGCCACCTCCATCATCTCACACGAGATTTTGCAGGATGGGGAGATGGTTGAGGTGAGCTCGACGCCCCCCCGGTAGAAGGGAGCCGCCGGGGGAGCCGTCCGGTCTAAAAGTCAGAATTGGAACCCACCACCCTCCCGCATGTCCCATTCCATCATTTGCGGTTCGGATCATTGCGCCGAGCATATGCGCGCCCCATATTTAAGCCCGCGCATAACACCTCTGATTTACACTCACGTATGATATCTCATATGAAGACCATGCATTGCGCCCCATATTTAAGGCCCAGAGACCTGAACTACGGAGTTTGAGGCTTAAACATGGGATTGGTTGTATGGGGCCGCTGCAGCATTTCAACCTTAAGACGCTGGTTTAGGGCATGAGTCGCCATCTCATGGGAACCCCCTGAGAGTCAGCCGAAACAGTTTTCCGCAAATGAGGTGTTGGAAGCAGGCTATTTGGAGGGTAAGGGGGGTTGAGGGGGGGGATTGGAAGTTGTATGAATTGGGATTCCCTGGGACAATAATGTCCAATTGCCGTTCAACCCCCCCACAGGTTTGACTGACTCGACATCCAGCTCCAGGCACTTCCACGCCATCAAGCCATAGAACTTCATGACAGCTAAAGCCAATGATGGAGTCTGCGTCGACCTCAGTTAAGTGTGTGTGTGGGGGAGGCTTGGGAGGGCTCCAGGGGAGTGTGCTGCACATTAGTGGACACACCATGGATCCTCCACTTGTGTATGCCCCGAAAGATTTCTATGGGAACATCGTCAGCCTTGTTGATGCCCCCACAGTCGCCGCCTCTATCGAGGTACTGCAGGATGATCAGGTGGGCACTGCCCCATCCTGTCCGCCGTGTGACCACCGCCTCCTCCGTCCCCCTGTTGCTGCACCCCCCCATGCAGAACCGATGTATAGTTAGGCTCGGCGGAGTTTCGTTAGGCTCGGCGGCTGGTGTGTGGGCAACAAGCAAAGAGCACTTCCCTGCAGGCGGCCTACCAGCCTGTGCAACGACCCACGGCGCGCACGCTCGAAGCCCAGCCTCTTGGGCTGAAGAGCATAGCCGTCAGATGCACGCTAGAGCCTGAGGAGCGCAGACGTGAACAAAGGCGCACGCGAGGAGTGCGGCCTGCAGAGAAGTGCATCACACACGAAGCCGCCAACGCGGCCGAATGCAGCGAACCCGAATCGCGCTCGCGGGAGCTCTCAGGCACCGCTTTAGGTTTTGGGGGGGTTCTCAAAGAGTTGTTAGGGTTTATCCCCTAAAGCATCCCTTAAAGAACGCCGGTGAAGTGCCTGCATCCTAGTTTGGTTTACACCGCCGAGTGCGCTACGCCTTGAAGAAGGGCGCTGTCTCGTCTTGCCGTTGAAACCCGGCGGGGGGAGGGCGCGGGGACGGCGTAGGCGCTCGGCTCGCTGCTGGGATCTACCTCGCAGTCGTTCGTGAACGGAGTGGGGGTGACCTTCTCCAACCTTGTACTGAGGGGCACTCCGAGCGAGACGGTGAAGCTGCGAATCACCACCAAACTCTTCGACGGCATCGTCGTCAATGTCACTCTTGCCACCTGCGAGGCCGGTCAGCAGTACATCGAGAGTGGCTTGGTGCGCTGCCCCTGTGTACCACCT
>LGRX02010366.1:0-46879 GCA_001247695.2 Cymbomonas tetramitiformis | reverse complement strand
CCTCCAAACACATTGAACGGCTCAGTTCCCATCTAGACGCATTGAACGTCTAAACACATCTAAACACATTGAACGGCTCAGTCCCCATCTAAACACATTGAAACATCTAAACGCAATGAAACCTCTAAACACATTGAAACATCTAAACACATTGAAACATCTAAACACATTGAAACATCTAAACACATTGCACGGCTCAGTTAAGGCTGCTTACAGCTTCCGGTTGGGGATGCGGGGTATGGCGTTGATGGATGCGGGCGCAGAGTGTGCCTCCTGTTTGGAGACCGCCGGTATCACCTGTGAGGGCAAGGCGCAGTACACTCTCGCGGATGGGTACAACCCCTCCTATCCTCTGGCATGAAGGGGGGATGCCGTAGAAGGCCTTCTCTACACCATGCCACATTGCGGGTCGTCTTGATAGGGTCCTCCTGAGGTGGAATGTCACACCTGGGATGACATTGTAATCGCTGTGATATGATTCAAGGGAAGCGTCCACCCCCGCGGTTGCGTTTGGTGTTGTCTCGCGTAAACGAGAGCGTGCAAGCGGAGTTTGACCAGGTACTGGATCCAGGTTTGACCGGATACTGGAGCGAGGTTTGACCAGGTACTGGATCGAGGTTTGACCGGATACTGGATCGAGGTTTGACCAGGTATTGGAGCGAGGTTTGACCAGGTACAGGAGCGAGGTTTGACCAGGTACTGGATCGAGAGTTTGACCAGGTACTGGAGCGAGGTTTGACCAGGTACTGGAGCGAGTTTGACCAGGTACAGGAGCGAGGTTTGACCAGGTACTGGATCGAGGTTTGACCGGGTACTGGAGCGAGGTTTGACCAGGTACTGGATCCCTCCAGCTGTGCAGAGCTACTGCGAGAGCACCGTCTCCTCTGCTGACGGCTACCACGTGGCACGATGTGTGCTGGCCTTTGTGTACACTTGCGACGCGGAGGAGGCATGCGCGCACCAGGAGCTCCGACGCAACAATGGCAGTGCGGGCCTCCTCCCGCCCTCCCTCTCCCAAGCGTACACAGCCACCCACCCGAGGGCGGGTGAGCCTGTCCTGCCGCCCAGGATGCCCCTCCTGGTACGGAGGTACGGAGTTGAGGGGGGCGGAGCCGTGCCTTCCTCAATCGGTTCAGACAGAGAGTCCATGGCAAAGCAGAGTGTCTCAGCTGATGCCCAATCCCACCTTCACAACTCCCGCCGCCCTCAATGGTGCGCTTGGTCCTTGTCCTTGCTGTGGAAGTAGACAAATCGTCCACCCTTCAGAGCCAGCTTCATGAAAGCCTCAGGATGAACGGCGTCACGGCCCATGGAGACAGAAATGGTTTGTGTGGAGGAATAAGGCTCCTACCCCCCATCACTGCCCCCGGCGAGCCCCTTCCGGGGGAGTTCCGTGAGCGCCACTCGTGAGCCTCCCTCCACCCGGGGTGTGGTCGATTCGGTTGTTTTTATTTAAACCCCTAAAGGGAGGAGGGTGGGGTGCGGGAGGGGGAGGGAGTGGAGGTTCAGAACGCGTCCCTGCAGGAGGAGATGCTGTGCGCAGAGGGTTACCGCGCTGATGTGGTGCTCTGCTCCGGGTGCGATGTGGGCTACCAGGAGAGTATAAAGCAGTACACGTGTGCGCGGTGCCCGCTCGCGGGCTGGCGGGTGCGCTGGCAGTTTGGCGGGGTACTGGCGGGGCTCCTCAGCTGCCTGCTCCTGCTCGTGCACCAGTGGCGGAGGATGCAACTGCGCCTCCAGGTGCGGATGGCGGACATGGACATGGCAGCGCTAGCCGCGAAGAGACGGAAGACGTCTGCTGCCGTGGACCTGCTCGCCGGCTACTTCCAGGTGATGGGCCAGCTCTTCATGGTGATGCAGCTTTCCTCGATCCCACCGGTTCTGCGCAACTTCCTCAGCGTCCTCGCCATCGCCAACATCAACCTGCTAAGGTGTGCCTCTGGCCGTCAACGCTCCTGGAGCAGCTTGCGTGCGACATGGACACAAAGATGAACTGACGGCTCTGCCGTGCATCCCCTGGACCGGCCGGCTCCTGCCGTGCCCCCCCGCCGGACTGACGGCTCTACCGTGCACCCCTGGACTGGCTCTACCGTGGCACCCTCCCCTCGGACTGGCCGGCTCTGACGGCACTTTCCCGGACTGACGGCTCTGCTGCCTGGCCCCGGACTGAGAAACTTGTGCGCAGCCCTGCTGGATTTTGGTATGGTGCAGCGCGAGGTGGGAGGATGACAGGCTATCATTGTCGAGCGCGAGGTGGGAGGATGACAGGCTAACATTGTCGAGCGCGAGGTGGGAGGATGACAGGCGAACACTGTTGAGGGAGGCGACTGCCACTGTTGGGGGATGAGGCGAGATGGGGTGGAGCGGGGCGGGACGGCGGGCACTCGCGCCAGCTGGATTGGGTACAGGTGTCTTCTGTTCGAGTGGTACGGCGAGAGTCAAGAGGCTTTGCCAAGCAATCCATTCTACATCACATTCATGTGCTACGCCGTGATGCCGTTCATGCTCGTGCTGCCATGTGGCTGGTTCTGGTGGGTGGGTGATTTTTCCTATTTCGACAGCAAGGACAAGGACCAAGGATCAGTTCCCTCGCCAGCCGGAGGTCCCACTGCCATCGCTCCTGTGCCTCGGGAGGAGATGAGCATCGCCATGCACCCGCTGCCTGGCGCAAGAATCCATTCAAAGTTCCATGGGAGCACCGCAGAGAGCGGGGACCCTTCTGCAGGGGAGATAGCCAACCCGCTCCGGTCTGAGCATCCTTCCAGCTTCTGCCAGATCGACTGGACTCCCGAGCATGGCTGCGGGAGGTATTTAGGGGAGATGACGCCGCGGCTATCCATCGAGGTGATTGACAACCGGCCTGCAGGCTCGACACCGCAGCGCAGCGGCCGAGGTGGGAGCAAGGATGCCGGTGGGCAGATGCTGCTGCCGCCCGCGGTGAGGCCGTTGCCAAGAAAGCTGCAGCAGCGGCTCACACATCGCCGCTTAACGGTGGAGGAGCTGGCGAAGGCGCACGGTCTGACTTCGGCGGAGGTGGTGGGAGTGCAGAAGAAGCACGGTCTGACGCTCTATCTGGGGGCGCTGTCCTTCCTTCTCATTTTCATTCACCCGATAGTCTCCACTAAGATGTTCCAGATCTTTTACTGTGACGAGATCCTCTTGGACCAGGGACACATCGAGAGCTGGGTCCACAGTGACAAGTGACCCCCCACTCCCCCCACCCCCCACCCCCTTCCCCGAAAAGCTTCTGTCGGCCCACCGTTGGTGTGCCACCTGTGGTCTACGGGAGTTCGATGCCTCCTCTTCCTGCTTTGATATGCAGACAATTGACCGGGAAAATTGCAGTAGGCGGGTGTGAGGTTTGCCGTCAATGGATGTCAGGATTGCCGTCGATGGATGCAGGTATTCGCTTTCGATGGATGTAAGGATTGTCACCGAAAGCTGACCGAATACCAAATATATTGCGCGTCACATCGAAATCGATGCATCGTCCATTCAGCCCCCACATATCATCTTATAACAACGACCCCCCTCCCCTCACGCCTCTCCCTACGACATAGAGAAAGGGCCATCGAAGGCTGCGAAGCGTTTCCCTTGTAGCCCTCACTGTTTGCGTGATCTGCACAGCTGGCACATTTGAGAGATTGCAATCGGCGGTATATCATGAGGGATCGTGAGTGGCAATTGGGTTGGGGGAATGTGATTGGCGGGACCGCAGGAGTGTGGTATGTGGGGATGCACTATGGACCGCCTTTGCCACAATTGGCGCCCTGGTGATTTCGTTATATTCTATAGGGCTGCCTCTTGGGCTGGGCATCATCAACTTCTACCTCTTCTCTCAAAAGCTGGTGCGAATCAGTGCGGAGGGCACTCCGGTGTACGTCCCAAGCCACCGCTTGGAGCAGACTGGGACGCGCTTCTTCCTCAAGGCATCCGAAGATAGCAGCGAGCACGAGGTGTTCCCGGTGTTTCTCACCCATACTACTCATAGGTCGCCTCTTGTGGGGGATATCGAGACCAAGCTAGAGGCTGAAAAGTACCGATCCATCCTGGGTGGGCCTCTCATCCTCTCACCGCCCTCCCCAGCGCTGTCCGCCATTTCCCCACTCGATGCTGGTCCTCCTCCCCCCCTCCGTGTGGCTCCAACGCTTGCATGGAAATTGTATGGTTGCCGTATTTGTTTATATCGCCTTTGATTGATTTCAGTAGCTCTTCGGTTCGCAAGGCCATAAGGTATTTGTGAATTATTATTTGAGCGACATACGATCCATATTCTGATTGTCTTCCTTATAGAATCTGCTGGCATTCTACCTACAGAGGGTTATAGAGGCCGTATTTTGATGGCACAATGCGTCGGCTCATTGCGTACGGCTCCAGAGGGATGTGCTGAGAGGGGATTGGTGTCGGAACGCAGGCTCCTTCGTTCTGCCATTCAAGCGCAGGTATTATTACTGGATGACTTATGATATCATCCGCAAGCTCGCACAGACGAGCTTTGTGATTCTCGTGAACGTCGACAGTAAAGACTGGGGGCTGGTATATTCATTGGGGGTGTCCACGATGGCGCTTGCGATCCAAGGCATAGCAAGGCCGTATCAAAACCAAGTGGATAACTTCATCCAGTCTTTAATTCTGTTCAGTCAATCTTCAGTCCTCCTAATCTTTGTTATAACAGAGTACATTGATGTTCCCGGCAGAAGTTCAATGTTCGGGACCACGATCTTCGTCGTACTTCAGGTTTTCCTTTGCATGTATATTGTTTCACAGATCATCAAACAGCAGCTGCGAATTCACAAGGATACGATCGAGTTGGTGACGGCCAAGCAAATGAAAGCCAGGAAAGCCTTCAGTAAGTTGAAATCACGGATGTATAGAGCACGTCTCAATTTCATTGCCCCTCGTAGAACTCCTTTTGGGAAATAGGCAACCAGAGATCACAGTGGCAACGAAATTGAGATCAAAAGTAATGTAAACTTTGAGGCAGATATGTGGTTGAAGTAGCATTACTGTTTCTACAATATTGATTTTACAGCTATTTAACTAAATGTGAAACATCGCGCTATTAGAAAAAAGTGAACAACTTCAGATAGGATGTAGACATTCGGTGTTTTATTAGATATGGTGTAAATACCTCATTTTGAACCAGACCGGGTGCAGACAATGCATTTTAATTGTACACAGGGTGTCCGTGTAAACATCGTATTTGACCCAGATCGGGTGTACCAACAGCACGGTGTGAACTGCGGGTACAAAGGGAACAAGTTCCAAGGAAACGCGTCGATGACGCAAGCCATTCATTCAACAGCAGCACTCCGAATTTAAACGTCGCGCCACAACTTCGTTGCGCCCTTCACCTCAACCGCACTCGAAAAATCGTAGCCAAGCGTCATCGCATAATATACATGACTGTGGAGGTCCCACGACCTAATGTAATTTCAGGCACTGTATATCTCCGTTGGAACCGGGGCACGAAATCAGAACTCTCGATGTATTGAACTGTAGTTTAAAAGTCTAACCCCTGAAATCTGGTCGGGCATACCGGTACATCTTATTCGGTGTTGCCGGAACGGTGATCGTTGACTAGCTGCAAGTGACAGCTATCACACCTGAACAGAGACACTGGGTGGTCTGACCCGGCCTAGGGGTTCTACCCCCAGTGTGGGGAAAAAAATCAATTCCAGCATTAACGCTTTGCGCGCCAGGGTAGTTGTGCGAACGTTTCCACCGTATCGCTCGTTCCACATTTCGTCGAATGTCTTGCAATTCAAAAGCGATTCGATCACCCCGAGGTAGATGGTCTCCAACACGGCATTTCGAATTTGTTGCAGATTCATAGTATAACAGAGGCGACCCTTCTCGGTGTTCATGAAATCATGCTCGAGGATCATCGCCAACCCATAGCGAAGATGATGATCTCGCCTCTCGCTCATTTGCTGACTCACCAACCGACTCATCCCCTCTTCGGGTACCGGTCCCAGCAGGGTGTTATTGAAATGGTATTCGTTCCAATGTATGCTGGAAGGTGTCCTGCGTTTCGCGATACGGCAATACCTGCGTCGGCCACATCATTTCCTGCGTGATGAGAGTTATCATGACGTTCGTCATGTACGGTGAATAGCCGAGATAAGCCTCCGGGAGCGCAAAATTTTCACGACCGTATTGGTCGTAAGCCGACAAGAGATCCCGTCAGCACCGCCGGCGCCGCGTACTCCTGCACCGCCGCCGCAAACGCCTCCGCCCCAGCATCTGCCGCCACCTGAAATATGTGACAAAGGGCCAGGGCGTGCATGGCCTCGGGCGCATCCGCGTTGTCGATTGGCATGCAGTAAGCTGCCGAGCCGCCAACCGCCCCCTTCCCGCCGAAGGGGCAGTTCTTGTACTCGTGGTACTTCTTTCCGACTCCCTCTCTGCCGCAACGATTGCAGAGAGGGAGCGCCCGCATTTCCTGCTTGTCAAACCCCACCTGCGGTGTGGGATGAGACCCAGCACGGTAGCCGTCCAGGCCCTTGCCACGCCTGTTTTTAGGAGGCGCAGCCGAGGCACCACCAAGCCGCTGGTACTTGAGCGCGCTCTCGATCTTCTCCGCCAGTCGTGCGGTCAGCGTCCCCATCACCTGCATGATCATGCTCTCGTCGCCGGAGTAGCCGGACGCCGGTGGTGCGGCCCCGACCGCGCCACTCCTACGTCCACCTGCTGTTGCTCCCACGACACATAAACGTGCGTGATCATGAGCGTCGTGAGTACACGCAACGGTATGCCACGGAGGTCTTCAGGCATGGGGTATCGAAATCTCACCGCCGCATACAAGTCGGAGTCGAGGCGCTCGAGGATCTTGTACTTGCGGGCTTCCTCGGACGGGGTCCAGTCCACCGCCCGGTTGTCGCGTGCCAGGCGCTGCTCCTTCGCCAGCAGCGGCCGCGGGTCCAATCGAGCAGGGTACCGTAATAGAGTGTTGAATTTCCAAAAAGAATAGATAACGTTTGGGGAGCTTTGGGCTTATCTAAATATCCTGTTTTTTTGGAAATGGGGGAGGAAGGGGGGCTTTGGGCTAAAAGGTCGACCACAAGCAAAAGTGTATCCCTGATCATCAATACTATTTTTAAAAATCGCGCCTGCGGCGCGCGTCATGTATGAAAACGCATAAATATATATAGGTTGGAATTTTCGAAAAACAATTCAACGTGTCCAAGGATTGGAGGGTGGGATTTCGGAGAGCGGCGAGCGCCGAGCGTCTATATGTTGAAAATAGATTTTGAGAAGTTGTGAATTTCAGAAGCCCCCCCCTCCCCCCCCCTTTGGGCTTTGGGCTTTGAGGCCCACCAAAGGTGGGGGGGGGGGGAGCTTTGGGCTTTTGGTCGATACGGTCCCCCAACGTTTTCCGAGCCACTTTATTTGAATTTCAACACTCTGTAGTTGGGAGTGCTTGTCCTGTAGAGTCTGCCGAACCCCAAGGGACACACGCCCCTTAATTAAGTAAAGCAGTGCCCGCCTGCCATCCCTATCCGACGCCGAGTCATTCCCCAGCAGGAAATTCACCGCTGTTTGACGACGTAGGTGAGGGTGTCGTATACGAGCTCGTTGACCTTCTCAATGACAGCTTTGGAAAGGTCGTCGAAGTCAAATGAGGTGAGGTTCAGGCCAGCTGACCCAAACTCGGTCTTGAGGATAACGACGATCTTCGCCAGCCTGTCGGTGTCCTTGACAGGGAAGATATCTTGCCCCGATTGGCCGGCCCTGGTCGAACCAAGTCGCCAAAATGAGGCCCGGGCCGAAGAGGGGCCGAGAGAGAAATTTTTGTGGGGCCGAACAACTTTGGCGAAAAATTCATGAAATTTGATGAAAACTTTCGATTTTTGCATGTTCCTCATACTTAAAATCAAAACTTTCGCGCCTGCGGCGACCATTTTGTGGTTTGGACCGGCCGGACCGAATCCGGGCCGACAATATTTGGGCTTTCGGGCCGAACCACGTCCAGATGATATATCTTCCCTGGTCCTTGACCGCCTCGAAATAGACGTCCTTTCCGCCCAGAGCCAACTCGCGAATCGCCTTTGCCCATTGTCGGTGCCTCCCCTTGGCGTAAATGGCGTCGACATTGGCCACGTTTTCCTCGTAAAGTGCTCTCGAAGCCCTCGCACCCGAGCGCTGTGTCAGAAGATGATGAGGCCGGAGCAGGGAGAGGCACCGGTGGTGTCGACGGTGTGCGTGGGTGCGTCCCTCATCGACGGTGTCAATCTAATCGAGGAGTCGATATCGCTGTCCAACAACAACCTCCTCTTCCGCGCGCGGCTCGTGTTGTAGGTGCACTCATGATCTCAAAATGCCATAAGGAGGTCGGTGGTGCGGTCGAAGGACGTGTATTGCTAACGGCGCGAAACATGAAAATGTCCGGAGTATGCTTGGGCTCGTTTCGGGGGAAATGAGGTGGAAGATCGTCAAATCACGGCCAGCTCGCATAACCGTCCAGCATCAAGGTACCAAGATGAGCAAGATCCGGTAGTGTGCAGAGGTGGATCATAAAATCCGTAATAAATGCATCACCGCGAGCTTCGCCATAACGTCATCCCAACACCAGCTCACGCACTCGTCCTAGCGTGAACGCAATGCTGTATGCGCCCACGCACCACCTACTCCAATCGGCGTCGCTTAGCCAAGCATGGCCAAGAGCAGTGAGAAATAAATACTTGTAATGGGTCCACGACCTAGGGGAATATACCCAATAACCGGTATATTCAGGTGTGAAGGTACCAGAACCGCTTGGGTGCTTTCGGATGAATTTATTGAACTGTATTACGTATCACAGACGTAAAGTGTCTTAATATAAACCTAAACCTGAACCCGGAACGGTCACCGCTGACTACTGTACTCCTACTGACTAGTCACTATCTCAGTATGGACCCTTCTGACCCAAGGGCCTGCCTGTCAGCGTATCAGGGCTGCCTGGCCAAATCTCAGTACTGGATGTGTCGAGTTCACCTGCAGTGATCGTACCACCTTTATCATCCCCCATCATTTATCTAGTGAATAACGGTGTACTCGTGAAAACCGGTATCTATAATCGGCACCATCGATACGTTATCGATCATTTGGGCATTTGACCATTTATATGTAATTTGCTCTAAATCAAATGCGATGAAACACATGAACCTGCACACTCGATAGTTTGATATTTCAATCCGATAATAGGCGATAAATACGATATATCAATCGTATCGGTTATCAAGGAAATATCGCAGATATAGAGTTGGTGCAGGAAAACCTTGTAGTGTTGCCGCTGCATTGAGCGTTGAGTGTTCTAACCAGGGGCTCGTATCGTTGTTGACTTTTTCGTGGAGGGCTCGGTACCACCTCGTGTCACAGGTAAACGCCACCTCGATCAGGTGTATATTTCATCTATGTCCATTCTACTTTGTGTGGGGCTGTGGACCGTGGGGTCCGGCTGCCCTTGAGGGGCGCCACCGACGTTCTCTGAGCCTTTGACCATCACTATGTCCACAAAGTGTGGTATGTCGTTCGGTCGGGTCGTGTAGTCCCGGTTGGTCCTTCCCGTCCTCGCCTGCACCGTCCCCTCCTGACTGGGTACGTATGATGCGGTCCCGGGCATCGGTCTGGTGCATTTGTTGGACCCATCCGTAGTGTGCGATCCACAGGGTGGACCTTCCGGAGGGCCTCGTCGATAGGCGCCGTGAGGTGATAAGTGAGGCTACGTCGAGGTGACAAAATTACGATACGGTGGTATCGATCTGGTTTCTCCATGTTTCTCCCCCTGCTAACGCATTATTGCTTATATGGTATACAGTACCCTTTCTAGGGTCCCTTGATGGCCTTGCAGGCTTGCGCGTTCAATCTGGCTTTACGAGGCTTTGGCTTAGCCTTAAACCTAAGCTTTATGAGATTTCAGACTTTGAGAGTGCTCTAACCATGTACTCTACTGAGTAGTGAGTACAGTATAGAGATAGGCCCATTATGTACCGAACGTTAGGCGAGACGGTTTGGACCTCCAGAATGATCGCAGCGATTTCATTGGCTTTCGCTTCCGGCGATGACAGAACATGGAAAGCGCCATGATGATTTTTTAATGCGACCGTAATTCGCGAGGGTGTTCACTCGTCGAGACTTGAGCTCTGAAAACCTTCAGAGCTGCAGGTCGCTCGCTAAAGCTAATCACAAAGCGTTAGAAAGTTCACCAGGAGCCTACGATCAAAATTCCAGAAAATAATGGAACGGGCCCGGGAGCTCACCGGAAACTGAGAGTGTTCTGATCTGCGAGAGGTGACTGGAAGTATGACAGTCATCAGGAGCCGATCTGTAAACTGAAGTTTTCTACTCGGTCGGAGGCCATAAGAGCCGTCTCAGTGACTGAGAAGGCTTCTTGCCGTGTTCTGTGAACTGTGTGGGAATATCTCGCTGCGCGTTCCGTGGCGAGAATTTGTTCGTTAATTTTGCGTAGTTTAGCTGAGAATTTCTTTTTAATTGTTTCAGTTTGCGGATGGAGTGGTACATTGACGCAGAGAAATGCCAGCTTAACGAAGATTGTGGAGTTGGAGGTGCGACCGCAGTATGCGGCAGCGATTGTGGCCTTTGGCGATGGAGAAGAGCTTACGCCTGAGCAGGGGTAGTTGATGGCCCAGATGGGTCGCGCTTCACAAGTCGATTGGCGCAATTGCTGGGCGACGCGACTCAGGCGACTGGGAAGCGAGGGCGCCCTTGAATTCATGTGGACCTGAAAAACTTTCCAGGGTCTGCTCGTGTGGAGCTGACCAGGGCGACGAACAAGAAGGACAATGACAAAGGACTGTGCAAGCAGTACGCAGCGGTCCAGCACCACTACGTCGCTCACGTCACTACGTTAGCAGCGGTAAAGGACGTTCGGCAATTGGTGGTGGGTTTGGAGCTGCCTGAGGACGCGATTAGGGCCCTTGGGCGTGTGGTGGACCTGGCTGAGAATGGCAAGGAGCGAGCACGAGCTCGTGCCAAGATGCTGGCGATGGTTAGCGACAAGGGGCCTGAGTTGGCTGGCCGATGTGCGAGAAGTTGGAACTGCGGTCGTATGCTGACAACGCGAGGAGGAGGACAAGGCGATGCGAAAGCCGAGAAGTTGGTGAGGGTTGAGAAGCAGGTGGTTGCTGCTGCAGCGAAGCAGCGCGACCAGCCGAGGGGAAATCTGACTGCAGAACGTTTGTCGTATCGAGCATCCTGTTATGAATGTTCCTTCGCCACCTATGCCCCAAGGGGGTGTGGGACTCAAGTGCTGGAATTGCCACAAATGGGGGCACCACCAGAACGGTTGTACCCTACCTCGCCAGAGCGGTGCTGGCCGTGGTCGTGGACGTGGTTTTTTATTGCGTGGCCATGAGTGCCTTCGCCGTACGTCGGCTTGTGTTCACGATGAACGTTAGTCTGTGCGGAATTACCAGACGTAGAAACGGACTTGGGAAACCCCTAATTGTGTGGCGTGAGGCCGTTGTTATGCGAGCAAGAGTCTCGTGCGTTGATGTTTGCGAGTAAATGTTTTGATTGTCCTTGCGAGTTTTCAGTTGTGCCTTGGTGCTTGAATGCTTTTCTTTGGGACGATATGTGGCGCGATCGACACGTTGTGACGTGGTTGTCGCGATTGCAAGTCTTGCTGTGATTGAGGCTGTTCGTTGTGGACACTGGACTTTGACTGTTTTGCTGTGTGTGCTTGTATGATGCTTTCGGAGGATTGGCAAGTTTTGGGCTCTGGTTCTACATGGTAGCACTTCAAATTTGTCGCACCGGGTATTTTATTTGTCGTGTCGCAAGACAAACTGGAATTATACCGTGCGACAGAAACGAGCTGGGGGCTCATGTCTGTCGCAGGTGCGACAATCATGAGGACCACGCTCATTTCTGTCGTGAAAATTCACAGAAAATTTCCGAAAATGAAAATAAGCCATGGGGAACACAAACGAATAGTACCGCGATAATGACTTGAAATACACACTTATTAAATAAATAGCACCACGCGAATGATATACAACGCACTCTATTAAATCGTTAGTTGGATGATGCTATACAAATATATGCATACTAGCACAGGCAAACAGGTATAGCAAGCAAGCATATTCAAGAAACATTCACGGCATTCACAAATCACAACTTAAAATATGACACAGTTAATATTGTTTTACACATTCGTTCTAGACTAGGCTTCTACTTAAAGGGTTCACCAGTCCAAGGCAACAGGTGAAACTGGCCTACAAAGTTAGCAACAGGTAAAAATATCGAAATCTATGCCGTTCCCCGCCTGCAACACATACACGAACACGGAATCTGTCAGCACATTGGGAATCAAACCCGATATACCGACAGCCGGTACTTCGTCCTCGGGTGGAAGGTTACTCACCAGATATCTTAATTTTGACAGCAGACTAGGACCAGTTCAACAGGAGGTCTGAAATTACTACAAGAAATCAACCTGCGTAAACAATGCAGGGCAACGGAAGTCAACGCCGCCAGCAACGTTGCTGGCGGCTTCAGAAGTAGACAGCGTCAGCACGGCAACCTGCAAAAATACGAAACGCTGGTCAGTAAAGATGTTGGGAATCGAACCCAAACCGCCGGGCTGTAAAGAAACCCGCCGGTCTCCGAGCATCCCATAATTTTAGAAGGGCATGTGGGAAACACGGATGCCGCCAGCAGCATTGCTGGCGGCTTCAAAAAAGGCACAGCATACACGGCAACCTGTAAAAGTAAATCACTGCTCAGGAAAGAAGAATTCTGGGAATTGAGCCCAAACCGTCAGGCGGAATGTAAAGACGCCCGACGGTCTCCAAATATCCCTATATCGCAGGAAACTAGAATCGGCTGCTGGCGGGATGCGGCTCATGTAGGAACATCGCAGGAAGCCCCCCCCGCCGGGTTCCACGCATGCACACGAAAACATGGTCAATATGAAATATCGACAAAGAACAGTAGCGCGTAAAAAAATATTAGTCAAACAAAAATACAAGCCGCTGAGACTGCAGGTAGGCGCAGGATGAGACCTTGAGGAAGAATGAGGCGTTTGCCAGAATATCATATCATATCATATCCATTTGTGTCGGCGCCGCGCCGCGTGTCTCCCGATACTTGTAGGAGTGGTGAGATGATCTTGAATTGCGAGATGCGTAAATAATATATAATTGGAAATTCCGCATATCTTCGGGGTAAAATATGGAATTGTTACCCGTGTCTCGCGTTGTCGGTTACTAACGATCGATCGAGAGAATCCTGGGTAGGACTCCTGAGATCGGTAGACCTGTTAGAGAAGTGTTGCGACAAATTCATAATTGGAAATTCCGCATATCTTCGTGGTATAATTTTGAATTGTTAAACGTGTCTCTCGCTGTCGGTTACGAACGATCGGTCGAGAGAATCCGGGGTAGGACTGCTGAGATGCTATCGTATCATGATTGGCCGGTAAAGCGCGAGCGCTCGACACAATCCGGGGTAGGACAGCTGACATGGGCAGAAAATTTTCGAAAAATTTCCAACGGCATAATTTTTGAGGGACAGCTCCTGCGGTGTGGCCTGTTGATGTCACTTTTTTCCAGGAAACCTGTTTCGCTCCTTTAAAAGAAACGAAATGAAAAACAGCATATTTCTGAAAAAGCTGCGAAGCGTCGTTAATATAAACGGATCTTTTGCGACACGACAAATAAAATACCCCGTGCGACACAAATAAGGGGCTACCGTTCTACATGCAGCAGGGCAGTCTTGCAGGGTTGCGATGTTGGCTGCTATGTTTCCTTTGCCTTTTCCCGCACTGCTTTGTGGTAATCTTTGGGCTTGCAGCGGCCGAGTTTCCATTACAAATGAGTAATTTGTCCGGCTCTGTCAGTAGCCGTTCTCTCTCAGTTTTCTAATCTGCGAGAGGTGACTGGAAGTATGACAGTCACTAGGAGCCGATATGAAAACTGAGGTTTTCTACTCGGTCGGAGGCCATAAGAGCCGTCTCAGTGACTGAGAAGGCTTCTTGCTCAGTTCTGTGAACTGTGTGGGAATTACGCCCCCCGCCCTTGAGCAGGTTGCACCGTGGCAGCGGTGATCGGAGTGCAAGAGGCAGCAGCTGGAAGGAGGATTGTTTTGGCCCGCAGAAGGGCAGATGGGTATATGGCTCGGTAGAGAGTAGGCTACGGCATTCGTTCACCTGTGCAGTACTGACTGTTTTGGCAAGATTTAGCAACGGTTGCCCCTCATGGGGGCCTGCGAAGGACCCTCATGCTAGCCCCTGCTTTAAGTGTTGTGCAGTAGACTTAGCTGGGTGTCGGTGCATTTCCGACATACCTGACTTGCGTTGAGCAGGTAACCTGTAGCTTTGGAGGATTTCAGCCCCAGCTACGTAAGTATTTTGGGCCGTAGCCTAACTCGGAGTGAGAGAGCCGGATATTTTATGTCTCGTAGTGTTGGGAGTGTGGGTACCCCTTGGGATAGCATCCGTGAGAGGTGGGACCTTGATTGTGGGTACCGATTTGGGTTAGGGTAGTAGTCGTATGCCATTATAATTTCCACACGCAGTGCAGCGGCCGAGTTTCCATTACAAATGAGTCATTTGTCCGGCTCTGTAGCCGTAGCCGATCAGAAAACTGGATGTTATGTGCCACAGTGCAGCGAGTGGAGCGAGAGGTACTGTGTCACATAACTCTGGTCATGTGACAGACCGGACCGAAGGCCCCGGTCAAGGCCAGACTGATGCATGATCAGCAGTATAAGGTATGGAACTCCGTAGAGTTTTGCTCCGACACTTGATCTGTTTTCGGGAAGGGTATCATTTTTGTTACAGAGTTGCAGTGGATTTTTCAGTGTGTATATTTGGTGATTTTTGTTAGTATGGACGAATTTTCTGACGCGCAATTGGATGAAAAGATCGCGAGAGTTAAGGCTTCACCGGAGTACGCGGCATACAAGGCCAAGCTGGATGATATCGCTCCGGAGTATTCAAACGCCGAGAAAAATCTGCAATCTCACTTGGCAGCTTTGATTCATGAGCAACGTAACAGGTTGGATAGCGGCACTGCGACCACAACCCTTCAGACAGTAGGGGCGAGAGTCGGTCTGAGAAGAGAAAGATCCAGCGTCATATCACTTGGGCCTCTGGAGGTTTCGTCCACTCGAAACAGGGAGGTTCGAAATCGGAAGATATTTCCTGCAAGCGTCGGTTTGAGAGCTTGAACAAGGCGGGCGATGTGTTCTTCAACGTCAAGCAGCAGCTGAAGGGGCTCGAGGCCCCTGAATCTATCACTGACTGATGAGCAACTTTCGAAAGTCAAAAAAGCGAAAGCAGCAATCGAAGAAGGTATGCTCTGGGCTGAAGAACATGCCCAAATTATAGACATTGCTTTTAAGTTCGGTTGGCCTACGGCCCAAGAGTTCGAAGGAGAGCCAATCGTGTCTACAGAGGAGCAAGAGAAGCAGTCGAAGAAAGCCAAGAAGGCTGTAGCTGACGGAGCGCGCAGCAAAGCTCGAGAAAGATAGGAATGTTAAACGCACTCGCATCAATGAAAATCGACCGTCCGTAGGAGGGCGCAATCGCACTCCTCAGCCTGCTGTGCAAGGTAAAGCTTGCTTTGTATGACGCTCGCCGGACCATTGTCACAAACCGCGGCTTGTCGTGTACCATAGCCGGGTTGTGACACCTGGGACAGTAGTCCTGGCGACGAAAGCGTGACAAGTGGAGCGCAGGTCGCGATCGTGACGATACAGTTGGTGACCGTGACCTGGCAGTTGGTCATAGCGACTTGGCAGTTGGTGTTACACGATTCTGAAGATAGCAACAATGAGATATAGGGCGGCGCTACCAAGAAAACATACGCTCATTTTTGTTTTGCCTTCGCAGAAGTAGGGAATATGAAGAACTCTCACTCAGACCGCGAAAACAGTAGAGCATTTCCCTTGCCACAAGTAATGGTGGAGTCATATGGCGCTTCAGTAGCTGCCAGTACGTACCTCGCGCAGCAGGTGCATCACATGGTAGTGGTTACCATTACCATCGGTCGGTTCAAAAAATAACGCCTTCGGCCCGATGTACGTGCAAGGCAAAAGCAGTTCCACGGAATCATGCTTGTTGACGACTATGATCCCCTGCTTCTTGTAATATGCGTCTTCCACCTCTCGGTAGGCCAGCATCCTGGCCAGGTGACATATGGGTACTTGGTTGGGGTCGGTGACCAGATAATAGGCCATAACCTTGGCGTATGGGCGCCCAAAAGGCACCTCCACCCCCGTGGGAAGGTCTCCCGACCCATGGTCCAAGATGGACACGTAGTACGACACCCGTTTCACCGCTCGTGTGTACATGGCGGATGTGTACACCTCCCCACCCAGTGGCTACTACCCGATGGTCCTTACGGTAGGACCTAGAACGTTGTAGGTCTTACCATACCACAAGGACCACTTTTTCAATAATTTTTCAAGGTATCCTATTGGTATCGTGAATGGCTACCCTCCGGTTTATGGCATATTTAGGACCTGCGAACTCAGTCCCCTCTTTCCCACTTGCCGAGTTACTTTTAACCCAAGCGGGATGCTACACTACCCGTATTAGGCACGGGTAGCGTAAAAAATCGTCGAGAACTTTTCTAAAGCCAAAAATCTCTTAAAATAATAGCACATCTTTCATAATTTTTCGCCGACAGACTATGGAGGCTGAGCATGCGTCCAATGATCCAGTAGCACCGTAGCATTATATACAATCATGTTTAGAATAGAGCACAAGTCGATAACCTCATAGCGGACATCTAGCTGCACCCCAATCAACCTGTCCCATCATTTTTAGTCAAATGTCATAAAATTTAAGAGTCAATTTTGGCTTTGGTCTGAAGTCGGGGATGCTATATTGAATGCGCACATGCCGCTTACACACTATTACCTCGCTATTGTCGCCATATAGACACAATAATTGAATTTTCGAGCCATCTACATAGGCAGAATGTGCGATATTTTGGCGTGTATTCATCGTTGAGCCGGACGAAGGGCATTATTATTTTGGGCGATTTAGTGCCTTTTCCAGCTTTGACAGCCAATGCTGCTTCAACCACTATTTTGAGGGCCAAGATGAACTCGGATGGAATTTTTGACAAGACACTACGGAAAGAGCAGCTCGAGAACTTGACGACGCAGGTCTCGAAATTTTCGTAGGACCTATTGTGAAGCGGATAGCCGGGCTTAAATGTAGGTCCTTATGGTAGGACCTAGCTTTTTTTTCTTTCGAAATTTGAAAAAAAAACACCACCAAAGCGTGCGCAATTTAAGCACTCCAAAGGTCACCCTATGCATGCACCCACAACTTGAAATATTCATTTGACTCATAAATAGGATGGGTGATCGCACGTTGAACCAATTACGTGATGTTTATGCGAGGAAAACACATTTGCACGTAGGTCCTTATGGTAGGACTTTGAATTTGGGTAGTAGCCACCAGGGACATTCTCGCTTCGCTTGTCGCTCGCTCGTCATCGACAACCAATGGTGATTTGCCATTTGTGCACTTACAAAAGTCGTATTGCAATGGCATCTCGTTTGAGCTGGCATGTTCTGATTGGCTTTCCCGATAGTGGATGAACATGGTGAGGGCACTGCCAAAAAGCGTCAGGTAGGAAGGATGGTGTTCCCTCCCCATCCCCGCCCGTACCACCGTGGGAACGCCATTCGCCTTATCCCACCTTCGCACAAGGGAAGCTTAAGGGAGCCGATTCATGCGAAAGGTCGCCAAAAGAGAACAATCGTGCCGAACCGCGCAAAAAACGCGACTGAATCGGCTGTCGCGGGCTGTCGCGGGCTGTCGCGGGCTGTCGCGGGCTGCTCGATGCTGTTTCCAAATGCTCGATGCTGTCGCTTCGTTTCCAAATTTCGGGAGGAGAGAGCAAAATGTCACGAGTATGCTGCCGCGGCGCAGTTCGCGCCGCATTGATTTCAATGGCCGATCCGCGGCGCATCGTACGGTCATAAATGGAAATATGGAAATGGAAATATGGAAATGAAAATATGGAAATGTAATGGAAACCAAAGCCGAACAGGGCAGGATACACAGCAGAGCGGCGTGTAGCATGGCCCTCATTCCCAACGTTTCACCGTCTCGCTTGCCTAACCTTGGCGCTTGCGACAACAACAGCGTGGCTCTCGCAACGGTAGGAATAATATAGAGATAAGGAGCAGCGAGCTATTCGCGCCAAGGCTAAGCTTTTTCTAGCGTGTTTTTTCGAGTGTGAAAAAACGACTGGTAGATTGTATTGTAAGAGCAGGCGGACGCATAAGTAGGTGGAGGATGGGGAACAGGTTGTTCCGTCGGCAACGGGTCCCCGCTGCTTGTTGAGCCGTTTCTAGCAGGTTATGGCCCCACTTCACGCTTGCGTGTTGTGATTTTAGTATGGAATTTTATTTTGTTTGACTTTTTCTCTTCACGAGGAGTCCATGCTTTCGTATGGTTCGCATTGCAAGTCGGTTTCAGCACAGAATCCTCGCAGCAGACAGTCAGGCACACGTTTCTGCGCAACGAATCTTATCTCGGGACAAAAATCTCTGCTATTAGGCCTGGAGCAGGCACCGCGGTCCTGGCGCTGCCTGGAAGCTCACTCAAGCGTTGGATACCCCACGCCAACGGGAAGCGCTCGGCTGATTTGTTATTTGGGTATGCGCACCCAAATGACAAAAAACGCATCTTTGAAACTCGTTAGTTTCAAAGATGCGTGGCCGATGCCTTCGTGCTTAAGCGTGTATCATTTCACATGAAATATGCCATGGAATAAACTTTTACAGCTGCCCTAGCGACTCGGAAGAAGAATCCACCCCCAACGCCGAAAAGAGCAAACAAATGGAAGATTATGATATGGCAAGCGATGGTTCTCTATTTGCTGGAAAGAAAACATCATGCAGTGGGGCAGCATATGCCATAAAAAACTTTGACAACGGGATGCCACTTGTACGGAAGATGAATATCCCCCCTCAAGAACTTTCTCCGCATCGGGGCTCCTTATGAAGGAAGATATCCAAAACCCGAGTAGCACATCTGCTGAAATTGCGGGACTGCGATTTCTACTCACTGAACAAAAAGAGAAACTCCTCAAATCCATTACTCCAATGGTACATGCTATTGACTCCATGGCAGCAATATCTGCGGTAACAAAGGATGGCAGGTCCATGAGTGCTCGGGACAAACTACGTGAAGCTAATCGCAGAGATGTGCAGGCTGTTCGCCTATTGCTAGAAGAACTTGGCTTTTACAGTGAAGGAGACCACAGTAAAATCATCCTTAAATGGATTAGGGGTCACAATAATGACAAAGTCCATGACAGAGTGGACCGTACTGCTAAAAGAGCCTCATTCAGAGGGGGTTGTTTAGACATCTCCCGCTACGACCCTGCCGAGGAACTACCCTTCTCATTATTCTTTTTTTGAGGTCCCTATTTTAGGCGATATCCGTAGTCACATCAGAAGAATTCAACGACTCTCACACTATCATAATTGGAGAACTCTACAGTCCCAAGGGAAGTACCTGAGAATGCTCAACGAGAATAACACCGCCCCCACCAAAGATATTTCCAAAATAACACCTAAAGCTTTCACCGCTTCTAGAAGTAGAGAACTCCTGGGTCTTCAAGCCTCTCCAGCACGCTTATTTAAACTGGGGAAAAGCGGGACTGAAAACTGCCCCTACTGCCAACAGAATACAAAATGCACCTTTGAACACATCCAACTTGAATGCCCAGGACATAATAATAGTTTGTATAGTCTTAGAGCAACCCAAGATAGCGAACTAAGGAAAATCATCGCTGAAGTAATCTCAGAAAAGCCTAAACTACTAAACCCTGGAAAAGGTACCACATACATCAAAACACAGCCATCGAAACTTTTTCCACTTGCTGACCTAAGACAGGAAATGAATGAGGAATTATACTTACACGCTCTCCCGGAAGCTAGCATGTACCGTCCATCAAGTTCAAAAAAGAATACCATTGCTGTGGCCGCAAAGCCCGAAATGGACCATGTTACGGGAACAATTAAATATCCCGAACTCCAATATGTCCAAAAGAAAGAGTTTTGGAAACTTTTGGCTTGGCACCGCCTTTCCAACAAAGCAGTCCCATGCTCACTTGCGGAGTACTCGAATAGGGCACACGATATTCATGAAGCACTCAATGCATGTAAGTTTGAATCGGGAGACCCTAAAAACTGCTACGCAATAAGAAGAAGCCTCTTAGATATTTTGGTGGATGACAGAAACCTTGACAAAAACGGCTGTGAACTTTTCTCCAACCCACTAAATGCCCACCCTAGAATTTACTCGAGAAGATGCATACCCACCACAAGAATGAAAAAAGCCCTCAGGCCCTTCTGCCATCATGGGAAAATCGGCTTTGATGGTCTCGCTTGGGATGCCTACGTGGACCCGTTAACAGGCATTGGCAGAATCGTTTACGGAAATCCCCCCTTTGATGGGAAGGATAAGGGCAAATCTTCGGCGGTTATGACTACCTTGGAAATGGGACATAAAGCGGCCAACACCGTCCCTGGATTTTCAGGAACATGGATTCTTCCGCTGTCTCCCAAAAACCAAAAAAGATGGTTTGATAAAGGTTTTAAACTTGTTTTCAGATTCCCGCATAACACTATTCCATTTATCCCACATGGTTATTGGACGGGTGATGACCCCTACGTTCTCCCAGGTGGCGGATGCTATAAGGATGATTTTTCGGATGTCGTTATCATAGCTATAGACAACGCACCCAGTGATACTCAACCAGCCTTTGACTGGAGGCCTACACAGAAAAAGATTGCCAGATGGTTCCTCAATGTCCTTCCTAAGTCCAGAGTCACGAAGAAGAGGCTAGAATACACCGGAGTCAGCCCTGATATTTGGAATGAAGTTCTGAACGAAAGTGACAAAGTACTTCCTTCTTCGCTGTGCCCATGGCCCACTCAAGACCCCCCCTATCATCAGAATGGTGCTGAGCATTATTATGGTGGTCACCATGACACGACAATCACCAATGCAAATTCCAAGCCCTTCATAAGCACCGTGAAATGGCCCAAAGTACTTACACTCGCATGGGGTACCTCCCTCCTCTTTTTGGTACTGTCCTCAACACGATAGGTGTTCCCCGTGGCAAGATTAAACCTCTCCTTAAAAAACTTTCAAGAATCTGTAGGCAACACACCAAAAATAGGCGAGACGTGTTTCTGTTAAACACCACCACCACCTTGAACACTGACCCGCATACAGTTGACATCCTGGGCAGTGAGACCATGACAGAAACAGAAGCTGTGCAACAATCAAACGACTTTCTTCAAACCCTCCTGCAATAATTTTGGAAAGTCTTGCAAGGCTAAGATGGTTATCTGTCCCCTAGGGCCCCTAGCCCTGACCCTGCTTCCCCTCCCACCGTGACATCCTAGCACTGTACTGTACCCCTTCCTCAACGTCTCCAAATACCCCCTTAATTCTTCGACTTCCCTCCCCACCGCTCAGATCGGCCCACCCCTCCACTCACCCGGCCATGGCTGCTTCTCCATCTTCTAGAGTTTTTTGCTTGCACTTAGCTTTTTCTCTAGATGTCACCCTGCTGAAAAGTGGGTTGAGCCCCTTTGTGGGCGCGCTATAGCAGAGGGAGTAGCCCCTGGTGTTTTCACTAGCCTGCTTTGCAGGGATACCGCACTCTCAGGACTTTGTCCCCTCTACTAGCGTAAATGTTTTATTATTATTATTATTGCTTAAGCGTGTATATTTCACATGAAATATGCCATGGAATAAATGTGAGTATCCCGCACAAACGGGAAGAGCTCACAACAGTCACAGCACCGTTCGCCCCATAAGGCGGAGGAACGTTGATGAAATTGCGTAGCTGTCTGGGAAGAATTTTACGATGCAATTGCGGATTGGGATGGGCCAACGAAGAACGAGTAAGTAGACGGCAGCGGCAATGGTGTCCGCGATGTCGATGTGTTCACCGTCTGCTGCCGGCGACGTTCATTGCGGTCACTGTGTCGCTGTCTCTCACGCGATAGACGCAGTCGTGATATGCAGTCAGCATGTGACTTAGTGAAGTTCCCAGCGCCCGTGTCACCCTGTCCCATAATAGATAAAGATATAGTCTGACGTGCCAGCTATAACTACCTCGTATAAATGTGATGATGATGACTTGGCAGTTCAATGAGGAGGAATATATTTTTACAAGATCGAAGATGGATCACAGTCCAAGCGATGCGACGGGAATTTAATCGTAATGGCTATGGGCTGCATGGCTTGTGGCGTTGTGGACAGTCGAGTGGGCGTGACGACTGTCACACGATCATGAATCATGCATGCATCGTTCATGTTACACTGTTGAATTTTAATTTCATGATCTGCTAACATCTTACCCAGGAAGAATGCATTTCTATAATTACCAATAACGACTGTCACACGACAGATTGAGATGTCTATGTCTCCAGCATACACGAGCGGAGAGATGGAACAAGCTCGCAGCACGCACTCGCAGGTGACAGCAAACTTTTTCCTGAAGTGAGCGCTTCCACTCCCCTGTTGCAAATCATTTCGGTGCAGACTGCAGAGACTCAGGAGTGAGTGTGCACTTCCACGAATCACTGATATCATACGGATAAGCAATCGGACAGCGAAATGTTTCCGTGCAAAGATGGTACCAATGCGCCAGCTTGGAGCCCGGATGGTAGTGGATACGGCCACCACGTAAAGGTAACGCAGCCGCTTATCGCCATCTGAAGAATGATCAGCTGGACACGATTACGGCGCCTCACTCACTTGTGCATGGGTAGCAGGGTGGGACTTCAAAACTCTAGAGGCTATCGTATTTCCTATTTTCTAAGAGTTTAGGTTTTAATTACACATATTTTTAATGCTGGGTTCTGCTTTGGTTCGCGGTTTTTATTGAAACAGATTTGTCCCCGCTCCCTCCCAAAGTTCGACTCACCGCCTGCGTCTACTTGTCAATCCCTCGGAATTAGTCACGACATAAGAATTTACTTTGCAGCACGAATATAGTGCTGTCCGCGACGCGTTTCGTCTACAGTAGTAGTCTTCTGCTCTGCTCACTTCAACGATAACCACAGCTTTCATTCTCTTGGGATGACGTGTACCAACACATGTTTTCTGCTCTCTGCTGACACAGTAATCGTGAGTAATTATGTGATGCTAGCAGTGCGCTAACATCTTCAATTTTCGTCGTTTATATTACGCAGAAGGCGTGTTTATTTTCCGTTTGCGAACTGCACCTGACCCAGAGATGCAGATCGCGGAGTGCTGTAACTCTTGAAAGAATAAGATACTGCGCCGTGTAGTTTTATTTGCTGCGAAAACTTTGTCTACTTTACATATTTCCGCGCTCGCACATATCAACAATATAAGGTTGCGCTCAGTACAGTGTGTCCGTACTTCTTCACGCTGGACGTTACCCTGCACCCGCGTGAAGCTGCCACAATTCTTTGTTGTCAGTCAGGCCTCGTGTATGGATATTGGCACTGCAATCGGCATGGGCCATTGTACAAGGGATAAATATGAGAGGACCACCCTCTTTTACCGCAGAACAAGCAGGAAGTCGAGATAGCTCTGATGTCGACCCTAGTTACACACCAAGGGGAGTGCGTTCGAGCAGCGGTGATATTTCAAATACTCGGGATCACTCTGCGTGGCCAACTCAATCGTTAGCACAGTCAGTCTACTAGAATTGTGAAGTCCCTTTTCCCGGTCGTACGCAATCGCTTTCCAGGACGCTCGAGGACCGAGGGAGCTCTTGTTCGGGGCAATGCCAAGGGAGGGGCCTTCTCAACTTATCCAGGTTCCGAAGCCAATACATATGAATGCCTGTAAGCGTGGAATTTTGCTGTGCGTGACACAGGCGGAGAGCGTGGAGTGGCCAGCGAGCCGTGTGCGCAGCACCTTCATTAACTTCTTCATGGAAAAGAAGGAGCACACCCACGTAGTCTCAAGCCCAGTCGTACCCCCACTAGAAGACAAAACTCTTCTCTTCACCAACGCCGGGATGAACCAGTTTAAGCCCATCTTCCTTGGTAAAATCGATCCCAATGGTACGAGTCCCCTCGCAAAGCTCAAGCGTGCGTGCAACACGCAGAAGTGCATCCGCGCGGGCGGGAAGCACAACGATCTTGATGACGTGGGGAAGGACGTGTACCATCACACTTGCTTCGAAATGCTCGGAAACTGGTCCTTCGGCAACTACTTCAAGCGCGAGGCCATCACTTGGGCTTGGGAGCTTCTTACCGTGGTGTACGGCCTCGATCCCTCGCGCCTCTACGCCACCTACTTTCAAGGCGATGAATCCCAGGCGCGTGTCCCCAGTAATTCTCCACACCTCCGTTGCATAGGCCCCCGGCGTGTCTCCCTCCGTGCGGACCACCGCCTTCTCAACGAATTTCGTCACGATACGATGTTGGGAACAGCCTTTCCATGAAAAGGCCCACGTAGCCTCCTGGAGTAGCCACGTGGCAGTTGTGGCCACTCTGCTGTGTCGGCCACGTCAGGACCTGCGCCCGCCCGCCTGCCAGGGAGTACGCGCTTTGCCGGTTTGAGAGGTTGTTGACGTGGCCTCCTCTCGAGACCTGCCGCCTTCTTTAGCTTGTGGTCAAGGACCGCTCCTGTTGTAGCCCTCCGCCTCCCAAATTGCTTCCCTTCCAAGCTGCTCCTTGCAGGCTTGGAGAGCCCCTTGTGTGTGATTGCCTTCAAGGCGCCCTTTCCGCCTCCCAAAGGGCATCCTATCTCCCGTCCTGGATTCCGCCCTCGGAGGCCCCCTCATGCACCTGTCCCAGCCTATCGTACTGGTGACACTCGACTGTATGTCCGATAGTGTCAAGTATGTGTATCGAGCATACCAGTATCGAATATATCAGTATGTACCTCGGCGCCGAACTGGAGTAGGGCTCTACCGGATCTGCAGGGCTTGGACCCGGACGACGAGGCGAGAGCCATCTGGCTGGAGGTGCTCCCAGAGAGTCGGGTGCTGCCATTCGACTGCAAGGACAACTTCTGGGAGATGGGTAACACCGGGCCTTGTGGGCCTTGCACGGAGATCCACTACGACCGCATTGGCGGCGGCCGCGATGCCGCTGCCTTGGTAAACATGGATGACCCGGATGTGCTTGAGATTTGGAATCTGGTGTTCATCCAGTTCAACCGGGAGGAAGACGCATCCCTCAAGTCGCTGCCCCAAAAACACGTCGACACTGGCATGGTGCACCACCCTCCACTGCCAGCCTGGGCCTCTACCATGTGTCTGAATCTTCTGTCCAAGGGCCACCCGCCAGCCCCTCAACGCTCTACCTCGCATACTAGTCCGAGGCTCCCCTGCTGGTCCCTCAAGTGTGTGCCTCGCATACTAGCCCGAGGGCAGTGCCCTGTCACGCTGCTGCCATGCACTGGCTTCTACAGGCAAATTTCCCGCGGATTCTTGTGTTTCCGAAAAGCTTTGGGTCCTTCGGGTTAAGTCCTTCGGCTCACTCATCCGCGGTGTTCCACGTCATTATCGATCAATTATGCGAACACTGAGAGATTTGAGCTCTGCGAAACGTCTACAGTCTTTTGCAAAGTGGCGGCTCTAGCAAGAGTGAACTTTGGGCAATCAAGTTGCGACAACAGTTGCCTTCCTCGCTGCGTGCATGCCGCATGAAAGGTGCTATTAAAGTAGCATACTGTGGATGTTGTCGAGGCCTCGAGCGCCTGGTGTGTCATGTGATTGGGGGGAACGTTGTATGGCGGGCCAGGGCTTCGAGCGCCTGGTGTCGTGCCTGCAAGATAAGAGCTCTAACTACGACACCGACGTGTTCACTCCCATTTTTGATGCCATCCAAAAGATCAGTGGTGCCCCAAAATACACCGGCAAAGTCGGCGCAGAGGACACCGACGGGTGACCACTCCACCACTTATAGATCGCGCCCCTCCACAGCATTCGCACTCGCTCGTGCACTGCTGGCGCACACCAATGGCGGTCGCACTCCGCTCACGTTCACCATTCCAGAGCGATTGCACTAACATGCACGCAACTTGGCAGCTGCAAGGACGGGTATTGAGTTTGGCACGGCGTTTGTGAGGTCGACAGGAAGGATATGGCGTATCGAGTGGTTGCCGACCACATTCGCACACTGAGCATCGCAATTGCGGATGGTGCACAGCCCGGCAATGATGGCCGCAACTACGTCCTCAGGTATACCCACACCGAGCTGGCGACATCTATGTTAATTTTTGTGAGGCACTGACTGGCGATGCGCTACCGGATATGTGGCGCTCCTGCCGTGCTCTCGTGTACGTGCTTGGAGAAGCTTGTCGGAGATGCATGTGCCGGAATGTTCGGAAGTGGGCGTGGTTGGTGCGTGACGGGCATTGCGTGGCGCGCTTTCACAGGCGGATTCTGCGGCGTGCGGTGCGTTACGGCTCTGAGGTGCTGGGAGCGCCATCTGGTTTCTTCAACAAGTTAGCCCCCGCTGCTGCCGTGCCCTTTCAGTACCCATGCCAACGGGGAGCTCGAGCGCATGCAGCTCGAGCCTCTGCGTACCCTTTCGCGAGACTTGTAGAGCCCTCCGTGATTCACTGGTGGCAAAAAGGCTGATGCAATTGGTCCCTTTCTGGAGTTACCCTTGAGAGTTAGCACACACCTTCCAAATCCATTCTGCTGCCCGCACCTGCGCCATGCACGAGGGGATGGCACACACGATCATGGACAGCATGGTGGACAAGCTGGTCAGCCGTCGCGGTCTGCCCTTCATAAAGCAAGCTGCAACGGCCTGTGAAGTACTGCAGGTGTTCTTGGCTGAAGCTGATGGTGAGTTCTGAGGCTCAGGTGCATCACTGATTGGCTGACTCGCAGCGCTGACTGGCGGGCTTGGCTGACTTACAGCACCGACGTGGGGTGGTGGCAGGCTTGTGGACGTTGTGTCCACACAACTGGGGGATATCTTCCCGGAGCTCGTGACGAAGAAGGAGTTTGTGCGTGAGGTGCTGCTCGACGAGGAAATGTCGTTCGGAAAGACCCTCGCCAAGGGTATCGAGATGTTCAAGAAGGTGCGCAGATATCTGTGGGCGTGGCAACCACGCGGGCGACAGCTTACCCCTGAATCTGTGCTCCAGCGGATCCCTTCGGCAGAGAAAGCAGCGCGTGCTGTGCCATCCATCTCGCGGCTCTGCCCTGGGGGGCGGCGCTGCTGTGGCTGTGGACCCCGCGATGGATTTTCCGGATGGATGCTGCTCCCAGTGGGGCAGGGCGACTCGAGCAGACTTCTCAGGGGGCGCGCCCTGTTCTGCGCCGGACTGAGTCAAACTCCGGGTGCGAAATATTTGGTAATATAAACCACACATTATGACAGACTGTCATTCAATATGGGAAGCACTCTGTTGGCTGCAGATGATGAAGAAGTCGGAAGGGACCAAGAAGATTAGCGGCCAGGAGGCCTTCACGTTGTGGGACACCTTTGGCTTTCCCGTCGACCTGACCGAGCTGATGGCTGAAGAGAACGGCTTCGTGGTGGATTCCGAAGGCTTTGAGCAGTATGTCAGCGACACGTTAACCCCTAAAATGCAGAGCCTTAGCCACCTGCCCGCCATGATCCACGCGCTTAGCTACCCGCCTGTCGTGCCCGGCAGGGACGCCTCCAGGTCAGGGATGGCGGCGCCGCTTGCTCGCCCAGGCCCGGCAGGGACGCCTCCAGGTCAGGGATGGCGACGCCGCTTGCTTGCCCAGGCCCGGCAGGGACGCCTCCAGGTCAGGGATGGCGGCGCCGCTTGCCCGCCCAGGCCCGGCAGGGACGCCTCCAGGTCAGGGATGGCGGCGCCGCTTGCTCAGGCCGTGCCCAGGCTGACGCACTCTGAAATTGCGCTGGCGTCAGTTGAGTTGGAGAGGGTCGGGCTTGGCTCAGGGCGCTGGCCGAGGCGAAGGACCTCTCCAAGGGCGCGCAGAGGAAGGGCGCGGGAGTCGCCCTGAAGATGGAGGCAGAGGCCACTGGGGCGCTGGCCAACATGGGGGTCAAGCCATCGGACGACAGCTTCAAGTATGTCTGGAATAAGGACGTTACCACGAGCATCACCGCCATCCTTACCAGTGGCGGCTTTGTGCAGTCCACAGAGGTGAGCCTCTCATCCCCCTCACTGGCCCCTCCCGGGCGGTGCCCTTCCATGTGACGACCATGCCATGCGACGGCCATGCCATGCGACGGCCATGCCATGCGACGGCCATGCCATGCGACGGCCATGCCATGCGACGGCCATGCCATGCGACGGCCATGCCATGCGACGGCCATGCCATGTGACGGCCATGCCATGCGACGGCCATGCCATGTCACGGCCATGCCATACGATAGCCATGCCATGCGACGGCCATGCCATGCGACGGCCATGCCATGCGACGGCCATGCCATGCGACGGCCATGCCATGCGACGGCCATGCCATGCGACGGCCATGCCATGTGACGGCCATGCCATGCGACGGCCATGCCATGTCACGGCCATGCCATACGATAGCCATGCCATGCGACGGCCATGCCATGCGACGGCCATGCCATGTGACAGCCTTGGAGCCTCGAGCACCAGTGGGAGGTAGGATGTGCCGCATGGAAGGGACACCTCGCACAGATCATGTCAGGTGCACGCCCCTCTGGCATCTGCCTGCTGGAAGCATTGCTGGACACCCATGAATGCCCCTGCGTCTCCATACAGGGCGACTTTTCTCGCCTCTCCATCTTGCCGGTATCTCCCCGTTCCTGGTTCTCGAGGGGCGTCATGCCAGAGGGTGAGAGCCAAAACCCAGCAGTGAGCATTCTTCTACACGGTGTTTCTTGCTGCACGGGCACCCATCTGGCAAAATAAGCGCAAGCGGTGCCCAGGTCTGGCTCCTGACACATCGATGTGGTGGGGGAGGGGGGCATGCAGGGCGTGGAGGTTGGGGCACCCGTGGGCCTGGTGCTGGAGTCTACTCCTTTCTATGCTGAATCAGGCGGTCAGATATACGACATCGGCACCATCACGTCCGGTGACACCAAGATGACAGTGACGGAAGTCAAGGTACTTGGGGCAGAACGGGCTCGGAACGGCGTGCTTCTTGCCTGCCCAGAGGCCTGTGACAGTGACGGAAGTCAAGGTACTTGGGGCAGAACGGGCTCGGAACGGCGTGCTTCTTGCCTGCCCAGAGGCCTGTGACAGTGACGGAAGTCAAGGTACTTGGGGCAGAACGGGCTCGGAACGGCGTGCTTCTTGCCTGCCCAGAGGCCTGTGGCATGCTGGCTACCAGCGAATAAATCGACTGCTGTGAGCAGCTGCCAGCAACCGACCAAACTGGATGACACAAAACGCTCGAGGCATACCTCTGGGAGGCTTGGGGGTTGCGGGCTTCAGGATCTAGGGATGTCACAGCGCGGGAGATACCTCTGGGAGGCCTGGGGTTGCGGGCTTCAGGATCTAGGGATGTCGCGGAGCGCGGGAGCCCTCTGGGAGGCCTGGGGGTTGCGGGCTTCAGGATCTAGGGATGTCGTCACGAGGCGCGGGAGATACCTCTGGAGGCCTGGGGGTTGCGGGCTTCAGGATCTAGGGATGTCACGGAGCTGGGAGATACCTCTGGGAGGCCTGGGTGTTGCGGGGCTTCAGGATCTAGGGATGTCACGGAGCGCGCGGACAGGCCTTGGTGCTGGGATGCATGACGCGGGCGTGTGGGTGCGCGGGACAGGCCTTGGTGCTGGGATGCATGACGCGGGCGTGTGGGTGCGCGCGGGATAGGCCTTGGTGCTGGGATGCATGACGGGCGTGTGGGTGCGCGGGACAGGCCTTGGTGCTGGGATGCATGGCGCGGGCGCGTGGGTGCGCGCGGGACAGGCCTTGGTGCTGGGGATGCATGACGCGGGCGTGTGGGTGCGCGCTGGACAGGCCTTGGTGCTGGGATGCATGACGCGGGCGTGTGGGTGCGCGCGGGACAGGCCTTGGTGCTGGGATGCATGACGCGGGCGTGTGGGTGCGCGCGGGACAGGCCTTGGTGCTGGGATGCATGACGCGGGCGTGTGGGTGCGCGCGGAACAGGTGGCAGCTGGCTATGTGCTCCACCAGGGCGTGCTGGAGTCGGGGATGACGCTGAAGGTTGGGGAGAAATCGGTGGCAAGTGTGGACTACGCTCGAAGGAGCCTCATAGCGGCTAACCACACATGTACGCACGTGCTGAACCACTCTTTGCGCAAGGTGCTCGGCAACACCGTTGATCAGAAGGGCGCTCTGTATGACGATGAGAAGCTCCGATTCGACTTCTCCCAGAACAAGGCGGTGGACGTTGACGCTCTCAGGCAGGTGGAGCAGCTCGTGAAGAAGGCAGTGGCGGACAAGCTTGTGGTGAGTTGACATTTCGTCCCATCCTGGCAGAGCTGCTGCCCTGTCTCGCCTGCTCATCTGGCTGGTGCGTCACTTTGAGGATCGACGGTTGCCACTTCTTGCTGCGCAGCCCCTGCAGTAGACCCAGGGCGGCCTCCAGGTCCTCGCTCTCATTCACTTCGTGCCGACGTTTGGGGGGGTGAATGGAGTCCAGGTATACTCCCAGGAATCCTCGCTGGTTCCGGCAAAGGAAATTTGCACACTGCGCGCTGTGTTCGGAGAGCAGTACCCAGACCCGGTGCGCGTGGTGAGCGTCGGCGTACCCATCGAGGACCTGCTCGCTAAGCCCGCCAACACTGACTGGATGGAGTACAGCGTGGAGTTCTGTGGCGGAACTCACCTCAACCATACAGGCAAGTGCTTCGCCGCATCGGACCATTCCATCCGTGATGGCGAAAAGACGAGTCGCTGGGTCTGCTTCGCACCTCCTCCTGTTCCAGTGGTTCGATCCTCCATCTGTTGCGGGATGATCCCCCGCGCCAAGACACGTGTCACCACCGGGTGGGTGCAGAGTGAAACACTGCTCAGCTCTTTGCCCTCTTGTGCCATGAATCCACTCCACAAGCAGCAGCCGTGGATTAGGAGGCATGCTCGGTTGAGATTCAAATGCCTTACAGAGCTCAGAGGTTGAGACACCGCTTGCGCCTTCCCATCCTGCCTGCCCACAGTTTCACTGCAGTTGCCCAAAATTGGGTTGTGAGAGTGCAGCGTGAACCCCCTCCCCTGCCGTCCAGCGACCATCATCATCAGCGCCTCCTCGCACTTCCGCGATTCTCATCTTGATAGCGGTTGAGATTGCCCTTGAGCGCCCGCTGTGACGAGATGAGGGGTGTGGTATTTGTTTCAGGGGAGGCGGACGAGTTCGTGCTGCTCGCAGAGGAGGGCATCGCGAAGGGCGTGCGTCGAGTCACTGGCTTGACCAAGTGCGTCTCCCACTCCCCATCGGCGCTGCTGCTGGAGCCCCCATATCATGTCCACCACGAGCCCAGGAAGGCCGATCATCAGGCCTGGTGCGAGAGTGGGCCTACAAAGTCAGAAGAGAGGGAGACGTTGCTTGTGGGGGCGACCCGGAAAAAGTGAAGGGGCGCGAAGGAGACCCACGGCAGAGGGGGAGCGCTCGAGAGCAGACGGTCCGCATGCTGTCTGGACGCTGGACTCCTGCGGGCATGGCCTGCGCCGAGGGCGCTGTATTGCCCTGCGCAGCATACGCGCAATCTGCGCTCATGGCGGTGCGCTGCTGTGACCTGCCACAGCATGCGCAGGCTTGGTGTCCGTTCACGAGCTGCAGAAAAGTGGCCGATGCTGGAGATGTGGCCAAGGGGTTATCCGGGAGCTGTGGGCAGGGGGGCAGCGCGGGCGGCGCTGGCAGAGGCAGCAAAGTTCCAAGACCTGATCACCGCAGCGGAAGGCCTCGAGGGGTCGGCACTTGAAAAGGTGCGCCTGCAGTCCCCACCTGTGGGCGCCGTGTAAACTTCAAGCCAGGGACCCTGCGCCTTTCGCCGGACACTCTTCAAGCACGCAAGGTAGCGCCTGTGAAGGTGGGCAAAGCGCGTCCTAGCGCGCCCGTTGAGGCCCAGTTTTCATCCGGCTGCCATCAAGGTGCCGCAATACAGCTGCGTGTATATCGGCTCTAGCAGGGGCAGGGGGGAAGCCCAGCGGCCACGAGATTCCTCACCTGGGGTAGGTGGAGGGGCGCAGGCGGTGAATTCGGTGAAAGTTAACCTCGACACGGCGGTGATGCCAACTGTCCGAAAGGCGGAGCTGAAGGAACAGCTTACGAAGTGCGCACCCGAGCATACGCCCCAGCGGTGGTGATTGTGTGGAGGGACGCAGGCGGTCATAGTTTGCCTTGGGCCCCACCCTGATGTAGTGCTTTTAAACCCATTAAACACATCTGCATCACATCCCCCCAAAATAAGAACCATTTGAGCATTTCATCTCCTGAGCGTTGAGCGTATGTCCGGGTGCACCCTCTGACTGGAGCACTCTCACGAATGTCTCAAAGAGTCCGCCGAAGCCTTCCATCTCGAGCGTAAGTACATAGGGCGCAGCCCAAAACTTCTTCTACACTCGTCTCTGTTTGCCTAAGGCATCACTGCATAGATTTCCATGAAAACGAGATTTACTCGGCTTTCTAAGGAGGGGCGGCCTGCGAAAGAAAAGATGGTGCCATGTCGATACTCGGAGCCATCCAGACTGCTGCGTGGGCGCCCGCCCGCGAGCTCCGCCCCGCAGAGTGCTCCCAGCAGAGCCGCGGGGCCCAGTCTTTGAAAAGAAGTATCCCGGCCCGGGGGTTTCTTTTTGGGGGGTAACCTATTTGGCCCATATTTTGCTGCTCTTTGGCCGCATTGCATGGATGCGAAGTGATGGGTTTAGTTTGCTTGGTTCTTGCGCGAAGGGGAAGTCTCGCATCACTGATCAGCCGGCATGTAGGGTCTTTGGCATTTCTGTGTATACTTTTGAGGTCGGCACTGGAGTCTTTGAGCCAGTGTGGGTGGGTAGCTCAAGGAGGGACGGGTGGAGCTGGGAGCTATTGCAGGCTGCAGAAGAAGATCGCTGAGGCTGCAAAGAAGGCAGCGGCTGGGAATAAGAAGGCGTTCATGGAGGCTGCAAAGCAGGGCACCGCCGATGCTCAGGCTGCCGGCAAACCCTACTGTGTGGTGTTTGTGGACGTGACGATGGATCCTGGCGCTATCCGTGAGGCAGTGATGGCAGTCCTAAAGGAGGGCAAGACTGCCATCGCCTTCCTTGCCGTGGATGCAGACAAGGACAAGGTGATGGTGTACACTGGTGTGCCACCCAGCATCTCTGGGCTCGATTGCCTGGAGTGGCTTAAGGCCGGGCTTGGCCCTGTGAATGGCAAGGGCGGCGGAGGAAAAGGAGGCATGGCACAAGGGCAGGCATCTGGCGCCGCACAGGTTGATGCGTGCATAGCAGCATGCACTGCTTTCGCACAGAATGCTGTTGGTGCTTGAGCGCCTACCTACAATAGCACTCGAAGACGTACTGGTTGATGATGCTTCCGTTTAAGCAGTGCCTTCCTGAGATCTGTACCAGCAGTATACATATCAAAAGTATAATAAAAAATGATGAGCTAGAAAGGGGAAGTGTCCTTCCTTGATTTCAAAATACGTGTACATAATACATGTATCCATTCGCTCAATAACCATATCCAGCAATTTTACCTGTTTGTGAAATCGCCGTGTGAGTGTATCAATTGTGGATTGAGCGTGCATCTTGAATGTCTGCTATGAATTTTGCTGTCGGTTTAAATTTTCATAATTTAAAATGAATGAATGAAAGGAAAATGAATTTTGCACGAACGGAAATCCCACGTAATGCACATGTTGTTAGATGGCAATATTGTAGAAGGGTGTCCCCATGCAACTATGCGCATGCTCTCCGTACTCGCAAGTCTAAAATATTCATTGCAGAACGTGCGTTTCTGCAATGAACATTGCAGTACTCATAAGTCCAAAATGTTGCCATCTAACGTGCCCTGAATTTTTCAGGACCTTGACTACAACTAATATCAAAACAATCGCATACGCCGTGGAGAGAAAGTAGCACATAAGGGAATTCAGACGAGCAACCATACTTTAAGCATAGACGGATTTCGTCCTTCTGCGTCAGGCGGTAGAAATCGCTTACCGAAACAATAAAGGTCAAAGCTGGAGAGACTCGAAGTGCCCCGAAAATCTGATGCAGTGTTTATTGCATTTGTATCGGCGTTATTATTCATGACACACACGGCCCCTAGGATTGGATTACGGGCCCAGGTGGGCGATCCCCAAAACCGGCTCGCGCGGAAATGATTATAGCTTGGTAATGCTGGAAAATTTTCCATGCCCTGAAAGTATATAAATGATGCTGATCCCAACATCTACTTCTAGGTTGTTTCAATGCAGAACTACTCCAACCTTCACGAGACGGCGTGTTTTTGGCGCAATCTCGCCAGAATTTTTAAACAAAAAGAATATTGTACCTTTACATGTTCAAACAAAAACAACTTCTGAGTATATTAGTCTAGTGCCCCGGCACACCTGTCGAGTTTTGCAATTTCCCCACGATTCGACGAACCGATTTACACGGTGCGACGAAACTTTGGCGATTTGGGATAACCGCAGGCCCCAAATTTGGGACCGAAGGTCACCAGGGGGCCGCTCAGGAGTGGGGAGCGAGGGTCCCAAAATCGCTTGCAATTCTTCGAGCGACCTTGTAAAATTCCAGAATCTGTTTTAGAATTACGCATTCGAATTTGTATTCTAGGATTGTCAGCTTTCTATCCTAGAACAATTGTACACCCGGAAGAGTGCATGCCCTAGGAATACTATGACTTATCAATTTCGGGGAGAATTATTATATATTAAGATCACTTCGTAACTCCGTCACAGCGGACGGATCGAGACCCCTTCGCCACCCATTTACGACACTGATAACTATAATTACGCTGGACAGGGGCACGAGCCCCGGTAGCTGGGGTGAGAGGACCTCCCCTGACCGGGTATTGTGTACGTTTGCAAGTGTTGATCTGATGGGAAGCCTAACGATTCTCCCCCAATGTAAAAACTGATGGCATAAAAGGCAATGCTGGTGTATTAGACCACTCAAATGTATGCTAGGGATTTTTTTTCTGTGTCTACATCTAGTTCTGATCATTGCTAAACGAGTTCTACTGACAGAGGCAAGAATATGGCGTGCCAATCGAAAGATGGCACGCTGTACTTTGGAGCATCAATGAATAATTCTTGCAGCCAAATTCAACACGTGGCATACAAACCCACTGGGATCTTGTTTTCATTTATAAATATAGCCACAATTTCATTGATTCAACTTCCTGTGAGCTGTTCAAATTGCTTCACTGTTTATCTAAAAATTCCCTCAATTCCTCACCCCGGGCACAGGCAAGCCACATCAATTTGATCAATCCAATCGTCACGGTTTGCTACCTCATTTCAATGTTCTCAGGAACAGAGTAGCGTTTGGTAGCAGGCCTGCATCTCGGAGCGTCTGCGTGTTGTCACCATACACTGTGGGAGGAAAGTTACCCCGAATCTCGTACTCTCCAGGCATACCCCTGCAACAGCCACCCACTGAACGGCATGAGGCCCACCGGCAAAAGCAAGCCGACCATCATCCTAGTGGATGTGAGAAGCACTTGGGAACTTTATAGCTGCACTCAAAAATGATGAAATCTGCGCGACCCGCGGGATGTTTTCTGTTCGCTTGTACGGGCAACACCGGGATTTTTTAAATCAGCAGCAGCATTCAAGTAAGGGGGAGAGAGCCGAGGGAGAGACTGGTGGGAGGGGAGGTGGCGAGCGCGGGAAGATCAGGACAGAGCAAAGGAGAGTCACTGTACTCAAGATACATGGACTGTGATTCTGACTCTCAAACTATTTAGGCAGAGGGCTCTCCCCGGCATCCTTTATCCATGCGCTCTGTGGTTCCCCAGGTCGTGGATCCCGGCTGCTTCCAGGTACCCTCGCCAGAGAACTATCCGCCCGGTGTGCGGTGGACCTTTTCTGAACGAAGTCCGGATACGCCTGAATCTGATACCTTGGGCGCGGACTGTCAGGGGAAGGGCTCAGGAACAGTGGTTGCTTGGGCTGTGGGTGTGAAGGGGGGCATGCTCTGGTCCTAGTCCGGGGGCCCGTCCCCTGACAGTACACGCGGCCCTCGGACTAGGACCAGAGCATGCTCCGTTCTCCAAGAGGCGGTACCACAGGGGCAGCCGCACCCAATCGCACAGAACATCTTTTAACAGCCCAGAGGCGAGCCTGGTGCAAGCGAATGGCATGATGACAGCCAGCTTGTATGACCACTCAAGCAGGCGCCGCCTTCAAAGGAAGCGTGTACGACAACGCACTAGAGTCAGCACGTCACCTGTGCTTATCCAACATCGCACGGACATCTCCAACGGTTTGCTCCGCCTTCATTTTGAGGATGTACGCCTCACCTCCGTCCTCCCTCTTGATTCGCAACGTGGCCATCTCTGCGCCTCGTGACGGAGGCCGAGAGGTACTGCCTAGCAGCGAGTTAATTGGTGTATCCACCAGCGCCAGGTCGCTCTTACCAGCCTGCGCGCGGCCCAGCGCAGTACACATCAGCGCTTCCACAAAGAGCTAGAGCCGGCAAACAACGAGCCGCTGCATGCATATCCTTTGTCCGCCTACTGTTCACATATGCTGCTGTCCAGCAGGCGCCCACCAAGCGGCGCACGCTAATCGCATCCCTGTCGTGAGCTGTGAGAGCATACCCCGAGCATTGCTTGTATCTCCGATCGCACTTCGATCACCTTGCCGTTGCGGATGACTGCGTTCGGCAGCTTGTTCAGAAACTGGGCGCCACTCATCGGATTCGCGGGGCCCTCCATCATACTGCGGGCAGCCCCAATCCTCCGCTTCAGGTTCAAAACGAGCTAAACCTCCGCCAAAACGCTCCATGGCCCGCCGACAATTTGTGAACTCGATGTGGCAGGTGTCCGTGCTGAGCTGGAGTGAGTTGTACGATCCGCTCATGCATTAGCACACAATCGAAATGGGACTTATGCCGGCACAGCGGCGGGGGCAGCAGAAGGGTGGGTCTGAGCTCTGCGTCACCTATAATCAGGGATCAGGGGTGCAATAAGGGGTGCAGTCAGGGGTGCCACCAGGAATCACGGTGCAGTCAGGATTGCCATCAGGGACCAGGGGTGCAGTCAGGGTGCCACCAGGAATCAGGGTGCAGTCAGGGGCGCCACCAGGGATCAGGGGTGTCACCAGGAATCAGGGGTGCAGTCAGGGGTGCCACCAGGAATCAGGGGTGTCACCAGGAATCAGGGGTGCAAACAGGACACGAGAGGGATGAGAAGTGCAGCACGGGGAAGCTCAGGGGCAGTGCCTGAGGCTGTGCACGTTACTCTGCCGGGAGGCCTGTGGAAACCGCTCCGAAAAGGTGCTCGCAGTGTAGTCCACCAGCTTGAACGGCACTGTGACAGTGTCCCCATCATCTCACCCACATCTCAGTATGCGCTCCATCATCTTACCCACATCTCAGTATGCGCTCCATCATCTCACCCACATCTCAGTATCGCTCCATCATCTCACCCACATCTCAGTACCCACATCTCAGTATGCGCTCCATCATCTCACCCACATCTCAGTATGCGCTCCATCATCTCACCCACATCTCAGTATGCGCTCCATCATCTCACCCACATCTCAGTATGCGCTCCATCGGAGAGGAGGGGAAGGCTGAGCACGGGGAGGCTGGGAGGGAGCGAAGGAGAAACACAGCACATGCGATGTTTGGCATGGACCTGCGACTATATTCAGAAACACAACACATGCGATAGTTCGGCATGGACCTGCGACTAAGATCAGAAACACAACACATGCTACACTTTGGCGTGGACCTGCGCCTACATTCAGAAACACAACTCATGCGACGTTTCGGCATGGACCTGCAAAAATATATATATATATAGAAACACAACACATACGACGTTTCGGCATGGACCTGCAAATATATATATATATATAGAAACACAACACACACGGCACTTCGGCGTGGACCTGCAAATATATATAGAAACACAACATATGCGACACCTCGGCGTGGACCTGCAAATATATATAGAAACACAACATATGCGACATTGGCTTGGACCTGCAAATATATATAGAAACACAACACACACGGCAGCCGGCTTGGACCTGCGAATATATATAGAAACACAACATATGCGACACCTCCGCGTGGACCTGCGAATATATATAGAAACACAACACATGCGACATTTCGGCATGGACCTGCAAATATATATAGAAACACAACATATGCGACATTTCGGCTTGGACCTGCAAATATATATAGAAACACAACATATGCGACACCTCGGCTTGGACCTGCGACTGGATATGACTGTCACCGGAACACCTTAACTTACCTTTCCTAGTTCATGCTCACCGGTGACCCTTGGCAGCTGTAAGCAGAGCTCGAATATTCAAGGCACACAAGGGCAACAACAAAACACCTGAACCTGATACCTCAGGTGCAAACTGTACTTTGTTCCTGGGGAAGGGCTTGAAAACAAATGATTGGCGATCCCAGGGGAAGTTCGGGAAGGGATGGGACAATTTGTGATTGCTTGGGCACTGTAGTGCACGGATTGCTGATAAACGAATCAGGGGTCGGCATTAGGTTCCCTGCAAAAGAACCAGAGAGCTGCCGCGCAGGGCTTACTAGAATCTTCTGTTTGCAAGTTTCTCACCACACCACTGTTTGGAGAAGACTCGTTTTGAAAGGTTCACAGCATGTGATACGATGCACAGTGGAAGAGGATTCATGTATAAACTCCCATAACACAATGCTCGGCCAGGAAGACCGCAAATGGCGCCTCGCAGCACGACCCGTACTTCGCTGGCAAAGCTCGAGGGGGCATGCAAACGCACCGCCCTCCGGGAACTCGTCCTTGAGCTCATAAGGAAAGTAGCCATCCTGGATATCTCGAATGAACGCCACGTTCGAGGCAACGCTGAAAGGCCGCAGGGGCCCGTCTCTGAGCTGGAAGCCGTCCTTGTATAAAAAAAGGTTCAGATTTTCTGTCACCTACAGTCATAGTGTTCCCCATTATGTTCAGTTGAGACGTACACGTTTCCCATAGGTATAGCGTGCCCGACGGTGCTCAGTTATAACTTACGTCACCTACCGGCATATTGCGCCCTACTGTGTTCAGCTGTAGCATGCAAACACTGCACAACGGTGAGCACTGGAAGCACTTGTCGGAGAACTCGGTGTTCTGACCTTCCTTACAAGCCTCTCACCGGCAGCTATGTGAAACGGGTGTGTTGAGTGGAATCGCAGGATCGAATTTGGGTCCATCATCGGTGCGAAGCACTATCAAGTGTCACGCTGGCTGGGGCTACAAGGCCGTTTTCTCAACCAAGAATGCTACACAGGTGTGAGCCCGTCCGTAAGTAGCAAGGAGCATACTTGCTACTGATGGCCGCCACCGTGCTGCGGGTACAGCTGGTGCCGTCCGCATTTCCTGGCAACATACTCTGGAATTGAGCCCGTACCTTGAGACGACGCTCCCCACCTGGGGCTGTTACAACTTGAGATTTCCCTTCGCCTGCCGCATGAGTCACACCATTACATCTCCCTCTCTGAACTCAGGGCAGACGTAGAAGACCCAATAGGGTTGGCTCAAAAGTCGCCTCGCACGTAACGCGGGGAGTGTGGGAAGGCAGTCGACTCGCACCGCGTCGCGCGGATATTTACAGCAGTAAGCTAAGAGCGCAGGAAGCGCGCGCACACTTGGAGCGAGTCTCCCCGCGAAGCCCCGCTTGGGACGAGCAAACAGGATGCTTCGCCCGTTGCGCCGTGATACAAGGCGAGTTGCACCCGCGTTTGAAAATCCCACTCGCTTGCAAGCTTCCGCTTGGGCTTCTAGCAACGTCTTGGAAGTTTATCTGTTGCCCTTGGGTGGAGCTGGACTTGCCCGAGGTTGGTGGACAACAGGCCCGTACCGGCAATGACGTTGAGTTCTTCAATGCTTGCCACCATCTTTGGCATATTCACAACGAACTCAGGCGAGCCTGCTGTTTTCGGAGGCGCCGGTGCCGGCGTTCTCGGGAGGGCCGGCACAGTTGGTGCTTGCGGACTCCAACTGCTGCGCGCGGGCCCCGCTTCCACGCTCCAATCGCGCGACAACGCGCTCGCTTCTGCATTCCATTCCTTGGAAGATGCTACGTCTTCATCTTCGGGTACCGTGCTTGGTCCGCGGCCATCCGAGCTCTCTTTTTTCCCAATCCACACCATTCCATAGTCGCTCAAAAACTCTTTTAACTCAGCCACTTGTGACCAGGCAAACTCGTTCTGTCGTCGGAGGTACGCGTTCTCCTTCTGAAACATCGCACAACAATTCGGCGTACTTAGTCAGAGTCGTATTCGCTGGACAAAGAATGCGCTCCAGTGAACTGGAATATTCCCATATTAATAAATGAATCTCCACCCTACTTGAAACGTTGACTCTAAATGAACCGGACCGCGGACTTTGGGCATCAACTTGGAATTAAGGGTATTTGGCACCTTCGCGGTTGCAACTTCCTGGCGTGCGTGTGCGCAACTCGAGCATCCGAAACCACCCAAAGATTCGCCTTCACCAGCACTTCCGTTCCTCTTCAGCTGTTCCAGTTCCGCAGTCAAGCTTGCGATTGCTTGTTCCTGTACAACGTTTATTATTGAGGTAAGCGCAAAGCGCTCCAAACTAGCGCGCATCAGGCGGATAAAATGAAACATCCGAGCGTCAGAGAATGGGTGCAAGCCACGCAAGATAAATTAAGAAAGCATCCCGGTTGCCGTGCCCACCTTCTTTTTCAGCTCCTTTTCTGCAAGGCCCTGCAGGCACATCGCGAAAAGCTCCTGCTTATGAAGTGTACCGTAACACATACATAGGGCAGTGCACACATGCCAAAAGCCACTTCGGAAGAAATATTTATAGCGTAGCATCTGTGAAAGACACGAGGAGCGGCCAAAGGAGCTTAACGCATGTTGCACGGCGTGTTGGGCTTACCAGTCTTCGCACCATGGAACCCATAAGATCGCCACCCGCTTCTCCCTGGTCATGTGCGGAACTGTCAACGGCCGGAGGAGGATTTCTCCGCAGTTCTCTCAGCACCTGCTGGTTCATGTCCAGGTCCACACGTTCTAACAACTTATCTATACTCGCCATAATTCTCACGTTTGTCACACGCACTGTAAACCCCCGAGGGCTGATGTGGAAACAATATCACGAAACAATTTGCATAACTGCTGATATTTACTGAGGTGTGCACATCATTTGAACTCCTTCAGCAACAGCCGGTGCTTCAGCTGGAAGGCCTCTTCACAAACTTGCCCGGTTTGACGTGAAGGCATGTGCTATTGGCTTGCGCCCACTTGAAAGTCTCGTTATAAATGTGCGTCCTTGCTTTCACATCGTCGAAAGCAAAATTGGTCGCCAAGCAATAATGTGTCACGAATTATTTTGTCTTGACACAAACTTCGAGAAAGTTACAGCCAAGATCAGGCGAGGGAGACTGCAACACTTGTTCTCGTCATCTTGAAAACACGAAGATCCTCCCGTCCGGGCGACCGGCGCGGGTGAGTCTGATGACGATGGTGAAGAAACTTTCGCGCAAGCTGTCGTGTGACACAGTAGCTGAAGCTCATCAACCATATGTTTAGTATCAACTATCAAGTCATCATGTGATAAGATGAGTTAAAGGAGTTACGGTTTCATTTACACAGAAAATTTGTATTAATATTAACACCATACCAGCTAGTGCGCACAGTCGTGTGCGCTAGCAGTATCGGAGTGTGTCGGTATTGTTTTCACCAGATTCGTAGCACCTCGTGCTACATTTTAAGACTAGGAAGTTACGGGAACCTTGATACCGTGTAGCGCTGGGAGTGACTATTCGTAACTCGAAACAGTCTTCGTGTAGGTATCGGTATGCTTATTTCCAACGGCTCGGACACAGAGAAAGAGCAGGCTAAACCCTTGGAGCGTTCTCATAAAACGCAGGACTCGGGATTTAGTTCTGACCAGCCCTCGCCCTTTGTAGAGAAAACCTACAATCTCGTGGACAGTCCCGAGACTGATCACATCATATCCTGGTCGGATAACGGCACTAGTTTTACCATATGGAAACCAGAACTTCTGGAGCGAGATTTACTGGCTAAACATTTCAAACACAGTAACATGTCGAGCTTTATACGGTAGGTGTTGCTCCCGTGTTTTGATGCACAGGGCTAGGTTAGTGGGAACTCTGAGCTGTGCAGTAAAGGCTTTCCTTCTGCCTTTTTAGTGAAACCGCTGATTTATTATGCCTATTTTTAAAGAGAAAAAACACGGGTACTCTTCACACCTTGAAAATAGTTCTCCTTAGGTTTCCGCTTCGTGTATCGGTTGTTTTCGGTTGCGCTCGTCATCAGTTTTTACAACTCTCTCTAGGGCTTTCGCTTGATTCTTCAGCCCTTACAGCCAGGACCTATGTGTCACAAGTTGTAAGTTGTGCAAGCTGCATTCACTTCTCAAGAGGTGTGTGTCTCCGGTGATACAGGCAGCTTAATAACTATGGCTTTCGGAAACTCAATCCGGACCGCTATGAGTTCGGTGCGCCTGGTTTTGAGAAGGGGAAAAAGGAGCTTCTTCAAACCTTGCAGCGCTCAGATCCTCAACGCCGACATAAGAGAAGCCAAAATGACACTCCGGCAGTTCCAGTCTCAGCTCCAAAAGATGTTGACGCTCAGGGGACTCGGGGCTCGGAGGTCGCTCAACTCGTAAACGAGCGATTCCAGGCGCACTTCGAGGAACACGCTAAAATAATTTCCGATCTCAAAAGTATGCCTCTATCTCCTACTTCATCCCTCCAAGTTTGTCTCAAATCTTGCTCGCGAGAAGAAACAAGCGTTTGGTGTGCGACGAGGGAAGGGAGCTTCAAAGTTTTGCTATTCCACCCGCTTTGTGGCAATCATCTCCTCTGGTATTCGGTCAAGTATACTAAGTTCCTCCAAGGAAGGTTAGCTCGCGTCAAAGGCGAGGTCGATACTGAAATTGATCATGTATGCGCAGGGGAGATTTCACAACTGAAATCCGAGAAGGAAAAGCACACAGAGGAGATGCTACATATGAAAAGCAAGATGGAAAGAATGGAGCAACGCCAAGAAAAGCTGGATAGGATTATGGCTTGGTTTCAAAGTAATTTTCAGTCCTCGGTTCAAGAGCTTGGTGCGACGAACTACATTCCTCTCATGAACGGCACAGGCAATAAGCGAAGGCAGCTAATGATTGAACCCTCGCAGCAACCGCCACTGGAGCAGGACGAACGGCTGAGTTCCGAGACCTCAATGGGCTCGCACTGTGAACCCAACACCTTCCAGGCGACCACATCGACGTTTCACCCGACTCCACCTTCAAACATTCCAGACGCGTTGTCTTCCCAGCAAATGGACTATTCAACGCTGCTCAACAAGTTCCCGCAGGTTTTTTCTGCTCAAGTTACAAACGGAGGGCCCAATTGGCGAAATTCGACAGCAGAGGTCCCAGTTGAAGTCACGGATATCACACAGGTATCGTGCCACAATGACAGTCTAACGCAGAGATCACACCCAGCAGCGCGTGGAGTGACCTCTGCGGTTCGCGACATTTCATAGGTCGCATTCCTCAATAATATACAAGTTCGCACCCTGCACCACGTGACCTCTTTGTACCAGGATATTTCACCTCCTGCAACTTGTAAGTTCGGCTGACGGTCCTGCACCACCTGCTTTCTGTGCCTCGCAGGTTCATAAGCAGAACTCCTTCGGAAGGCCTCCTGAGCCATGGCCCGATCCGTGGGACCTGATGGGAGCACAGCCCTCCTCACGGCTCAACAGGTCTTACACCTGCCGCTAATAGCTTGGCGCATATTTTATTCGTGTATCAGCAGGGCACACAGATATGGCGCGCATGGAGTGAAAATGTGAAAGCATGATGCTGCACCTACGTGTCGCGCGGAGGCACTGGCTCAGAAGAGGGCTGTGTCTGTGGTATCTTGTTTGCATGGCCCCACCTACAGAGAGGCATTCTTTGTGGTGGGCGACCATAAAATCCATGCTGCTGAACCGTGGTATGCATTTAGTTGAGCCTTGGCGCTTTCAGCTCGCCCGGGCGTATTCGATCACCCACCGGGGCTCCGCTTCTCTGTTCTTCAGACTTTGTATCCACCACTCACTCACAACTTCAGGAGCGGGAATCATCTGGTCCATGTTTTATTCATAGGGTGTGGCCGTGCGCACAGTGCGCTGCCTGCTTCATTTTCATGGGTAAAAGCTGATACGGAGCTGTCTCGTCGAGGCTGGGGTGGCGTTGTGCATTTGAGCCTCGCGGTTGGTGCTCCCCAGCATGGTTCGCATCCAGCACGGTTCGCATTTTATCCCAATTTCAGTATTGTCCAAGAGTTTAATACCTCTAGCTTTGATCTCAGACGATGTACTGTATTTCTACAGGGGCGCCGACGTTCCACCAGAGCCGCAACCTGGACCGATAGTACAACCCTCTCTGTCCGGCGCATCACTCGACTTGAGCACAGGGCTGCTCGATGGGGCTACCTCGCCATCGTTTCTCTCCAACTTCTCTGGTCACAGCCCAACACGGAGCACGGGGAGTATGGCAGATCTTCCAGACATGTATAAACTTGAATGGACAGACAGCATTCCAGAGCAGACTGACCTGCAGGAAGAGGTGGACTCTGCTGCGATCATTGATGCCTCATATCTTGGCTCATTTCAGGTACAGAGTGACAAGCTGGAGGCCAAACCACTGATTTTGGCAGTAGATTCTAACATAGTAGTAAATCCTAGCGCTCCACAAATTGTGAACGCAGCAGCAAATATTAGTTTAGTGTAGATGTTCTTCATAAGATGATGTGAAAAATGAACAATAGCAGTAGCTATGAAGTGAGGTGAGAGGATAGCAATAAGTAGGTGTGATCACATAAGCCCCTCAATGGATACTAGGACATAGGGATGACTGCCGGAGGAACGACATGCTCTCACCATTCCTCTTCAAACACTTGATTTTCACATTATGGTTTGAAACGATGTGCCAATGTGGGTCTGCAAGAAGCGTTCACAACAAACGCATATTGTATGGGGGTCACGAGATGTCCATATCATTATTTTTTCGGATATGTTCGCCCATAATCGTATTTTATGTAGAATGCTGGCCGTAGTGGTCGTTGTATGGATACATTTCTATCGATCTACATATTGGTGAAGTGGACATGTTAGATGTGTTCTGTTCATTTCATTTTAATCATACGACTCCAGAAAAATTACCCCACCACGACGAAGATCTGGCGGTGTGATCGCATTATGTATGCTATTAGGGGGGCAGAACATTACTTGGGGGTGAGGGTCCAATTCCGGATAATGGATTTGCCCCATTCTGTACACATCTTAACGCCTATGGGGTGCATCCATCGATCCCCACCTCTACAGCAGTTTACCCCCCCCAACCAAAGAGTTCCCTTAAGTACGTGGTCCTCGAAATATTGGGGGGGTTAGACCGCCCCCCCCTAGCGCCACGCTTCAACGCCTAGGTGCCCCTTTGCAGCACCCCTTGCATGATGTTCGTGCGGAAGTCGGAGGATCGTCTGCTCGTGGGGCACGATGTGGCGGTAGCCGCCTTTACGGCGAAGGGTGACGAGCATTCCGATTTTACGCGGCACCCGCCCTTCTAGGAGCCGCATGAGCATACGGCGACCGTGCTGCATCTCGCGGGGAGGATGGCAACGAGGCGGAGTGGCCTGCTTCTCTGCGGGACCCCAAGCTTGTATGGGCACCCGCCTGGCAGCCCATCTGCGATGACCAAATCTAAGGGAGCTTGCCCTACGATTGAGAAATATAATGAGATGTTAAATGTTGTAGGCCAGTGGATTGCGACGGCAGGACTAGCGCCTGTCCAAGGCGCCACGTCATACGGTTCCGTAAATAGTAGGGAGGATTTTCATTGTTCGAGATGGGTCGAGCGTTATCCATCGCGGCGAAAATGTATTCGCGACAGGGCTCGAACCCATGACCTCCCGATTGAATCACGGTCGCTCTATCCGCTGAGCTACGCGACGTCATTGATGTTATCGGTGAGCATTCAGGGATACAGTCTCTGAAATGACACGATTCGCGCATGACTTACCGACATCTGATGACACTGGAGTCTATGTGTGTGCAGACTGCATGTATTGAAGGTATATGTTGCATACATGAAATCTGCACACATATACACATAAATTGAACAGGATAACAAATCAAGTTTACACTAAATATATACCACATTAGGCACTCAGAGATGTTGGCCTACTCCAAAGTTATAATTCGCCATTGAGCATATATCTGGAGAGAAGAACACTGTAAGGGTAGCAGCCGCACTCGCACGCATGACTTCCCTATTTCAACTCAATCGATACATTATTTCACTAGACACTGATGAATCATCATATCGGGCGTCTATATCATCTAGGAATGAACTTTTAGACATCATATCTTCATAGAACGAACGCGGGATCCATTAGCTCCATCTATCGTTCCTCGTTTGTCATCAGCAACACTCACCAATTTCGAGATGATTTAAGGTTATTTATCGTAAGTCCGTTTACGACAGGCAGCTATATATATCCCCTACATATGCAGTAGCAACCGATGATGGTGCGTTTACGAAGCTTCTCCGCACACATCTATGCATGCGTGTCACCGCATCCACCGTCTCGGGTTACGCCAGGAAGTAGAATTGTACGTTGCACATTTCTCCGCTTAACAGGTCCTATTCGAGCCTGGAATGACAAAAACAACTGTACAGTATATTCGGGAGTGCCCCGTTTTCGCATACTGCGGTGGTGTAAAATTTCCCATCATTATATTGGTTGATATAAGATCTCAACATTTCGACCTTGTATGCCACCTGTCATATTGTCATCATGTCCTGATGACAATCCTTAGGCACGTCTATGAGAC
>LGRX02010365.1:0-26970 GCA_001247695.2 Cymbomonas tetramitiformis | reverse complement strand
TATTAATCCGGCCGAGGATGGGGTCTAGAGTCAAGCTGGAACAAGCCCAACAGAGACAGCGCGCTCAATTTGACCTGCGCCATTCCCAGCAAACCTTTCAAGTAGGAGATCTGGTATGGGTGGAAGCCAAACACCTGACGGAGAACATCATGGCTAAGCAGTCCTTTAGGAAACTACAGGCTCGGTGGCACGGACCCCTCCCAGTTCTAGAACGGTTCTACAGCGATCAGCAGGCAGAACTTCCAGAGATAGACAGAGGAGCCCCGGTGGCATACAGACTCAAGCTACCCTCGAAATGGAGAATCCACGATGTGTTTGCTCAGCATCGCTTAAAAGCATGCACCAGTGGTGACCAATACTTCGCCATCCGAGGCAAGACTCCTATACCTACAAAAGTAATTATAGACGGACAGGCTCAGACGCACGTGGAGAAAATCCTAGCTCGCCGAGTCCGCGTCCTGCGAGGAAAGGAGCGTGAGGAATTCAAGGTCAAATGGACAGGATATTCTGAAGCTCATGATGAGTGGAAGACTAGGGAGGATCTCAACTACGGAGGGAAGCTGGAGCAGCTAGCTCTTTTCGAAGAAGCTCGTCTAAGGAAGGAAGCATGCCAGCGGGAGCAGTCCCGGCGAGAGCGGAGGAAGTCGGGGTGCAGCAAAAGGGTCTTGCCTCCCACGGAGCAGGGCCTCACTCTGAACCAAATCCTAGGAGAAAACATTTCCTCAGGAGCTGCGAGTCTCCCCTGGGAAAATTTCGACCCATCCGAACAAGCCTTCGTAACAGCCCTCTGCGCTCAGGATCTCGCCCCACAGAAAATGAAACCCCCTTGCCGGATTTTAGTACTATTCAGCGGAACAGGCTCTGTGGAGAAAGAATTCCTGAAGTTGTACCCTCAATGTGAAGTAGTGACAGTGGATCAGGAGAGTCGCTGGCAGCCTACTCACACTGTAGACATTCTGCATTGGGACTTTCAGCAGTATCCTGCGCGACACTTTGATGTGATCTGGGCCAGCCCTCCTTGCACAGAGTACAGTCAAGCCAAGACCACAGGAGTCAGGCGGCTGAAGGAGGCTGATGCATGTGTCCGTAGGACTCTCATGATAATTGATCGGTTGCAACCCAGGCACTGGTTCATAGAAAACCCTATGGGGCGGTATCCTTTCGCGTTGCGGTTCCGCGCAGTAATGCGTCAACTGCCGCCCCCTTTGGCGTGTTCCTACTGTCAGTACGGAGCCTCATATCGGAAGCCCACTTGCATCTGGACATCCACTATTCCTGAGGAACCCTTATTACATTGCACCAACGAGACTCCGTGCATCCATAGATAGTGTCTCGGAGTACACCCGGGGACAGCGCAACTGGGACCTCACCCGGATCAACCAGGAGCGGGACAGGCTGCGACAGTATATCCAATACCCGTTGGACTCCTGAGACACCTGTTCAAAGACTTGAGTTTCGAGCATAAAGGATCCGTGCGAACCTTATCTTGTCCTTAACCCTGTTGAGTGGTAGCTCTGCGGCATGAAATCTCATCTTTTCTGTGAAGCTTCTAAAAGTATGAGAGGGGAGGAGTTGTGACAGGAGCCTTCCGCGGTGGCGGGAAGCGTGGGCGCAAACAGTTGGTGACGCACAGAGTTTCTGCTCGAGGGCCGGGCGTGACCGCGGCAGCAGAGCTGCCTACCGCAGCTGGCGCTGGGGAGGCGACTCCCTCGGCCGCGACCAGAGAGCGCTCGCCCGAGGAGCAGTTTCCCATTCCAGCAGTACCCGGTGGCGCCGCCGGTGGCACCCCTTGGGCGGGACACGCGCCCAAGCTACCTCGCCGCCAGATGGGACTGCGGATCAGCCCCTGGTATAACCAGCGAATGCTGAATGGGCAGCACAGGCGAGTAAGCGAGCAGTTGGCCACTACGTGAGAGGTCATCCAAGAGGCTCGTGATTCTATGTGGGAGAGGATCGCGTGGCAGAATGACCTCCGCCGGACGATCGAGGAGATCCGCGCGTCCAATCTGGCGGCCAACGAGCCGTATCGCGGCATCCCGTATACGGGGCGCCGACCGCGGTCGCCGGAGCTGGAAGACGTATTCGAGGCGCCAACGCCGGAGCCGGAAGAGGAGCCGGACGAGGTGGTCATACTCCCGGGGGTGGATGATTCCCCACCCGACCTGGATGACGTTCTGAGTGACATCTCGTATCCTTGTTACAGTCCCACCAGCCCTGATGCTCATGATGACGAGGAGGATGGAGCTGGTGCTGCTGAGGTGGCTGTCGAGGAAACACCCACGGATGCCAACAAGTTCGAGACGAGCATCCACGGTCCTGGACAGCCTGACCAGCCTGAGGACATCGAGGACAGGAAGCTGACCACGAATCCTGCCGACGGGGGCTCTGATGACGACAGTGACCCTGAGGAAGCGCCCCGTCGTAAAAAGGCCAAGACCGATTAGTGTGGCGCGATAGGATTGGCCGGCGGAGATCACTAATGTAGGAGTAGAATATAGGCCCTGTCATTAGTGAGTTGTGATTGGTGCAGAGTTGAATGAGAGATTCTAGAACAACAATTGATGAGAGAGTATATGAGTATGGCTCTCGAAGTCAATATTATTCTGTTTTAGAGATACAATTTTCTGTGCTAAATAACTCTGTGGATAACTCAGTTTTACTTGGCCACCTTCCTCAACGTCTCCAAAACCCCCCTTAATTCTTCGACTTCCCTCCCCACCGCTCAGATTCAGCCACCCCTCCACCCACCCGGCCATGGCTGTTTCTCCATCTTCTAGAGTTTTTTATTGCCTAGCACTTAGCTTTTTCTCTAGATGTCACCCTGCTGAAAAGTGGGCTGAGCCCCTTTGTGGGCGCGCTATAGCAGAGGGATACGTCGTTTTGTCTCCATATACTATTTATCTTATACAAAAATTTTCGATATAATCGCCGCAGTCATGATGACCCAAAAGGCTACATCGCGACCGTAAATATTCTGTCAAACTGTATCTGCACCATCAGATTCCGTATTCTGACAGGTGGGTAACTCGAAACCGACTAAATGTGCATAATGCCGTTTAATGTGCATGTACGCTTCCGGTCAAAGCTGTGCTAAGGTCAACTTTTCACGGCGGTTCGATCTATCGGAAGGGTTTCTTCTCGTTCGCAGGATTCCCGCCTGCTAACGAGAGCCCTAGGGTAGGGGTTCCCGCCCGATCGTTTCCGCCTTTCAATTTGGCGCATGATGCCTGAGATTTGAAAGATTTCCTTCCGATGAATCTTTCAAACTAAAACTTTTCTCTCCGATATACTTCAAGTTTCACTCGAAAACATATCGTCAACGTTCCACTACGGTGGGTACGTTTATCGCTCAGGGTTCGCTTTGATCCGCTGCATTATCCGCCTTGCAGTATGGCGCATCCAAAAGTGGATAAGATGTATGAAAAATATTCCGAAAGTGTTTCTCAAAGACGCAGAAAAGTTTCGCTTAAACGAAACCCTTCTGGCCGTTTTGCGCTCAAAGAAACAGCAGATCAATCTGATAGTTCTGAAGCGCCATCCCGGATGTGCCGCGGGGCTCGAAGCATGTGAACCAAATGACCAAATGAAACACAGATGCACACATACAGCGTTGAAAATATGTTTAAGTCGTTGTTATTACTATTTCTTAGCGTTCCCTTCGGCAGGATACCGAAGGGAATGCCGTTTTGCGGATGCCGGTTCCCGCTTCCGCCACACGAAGCGGGGAATCCGGGATCTGCTTCCAGTCACCGAATCTGTGCGGGGATGCTTCCTAGCGTTCATAATACCTTATATTAAACATTATTCGCTTCTAATATATCGCGAAGAGTTATCAATCTCTTCATTAATCTACCCTGCCGCACTAGGTTTTCACAGTGTAAAGCGCTTAAGAAGCGCGAACGGAAGCGGACAGATTCCAGAAAGATACCGGTGCGATTTCAATAACGGTTTAGATGTCCTTCCGATGTAATCGAACGGCTGTACGGAATTTGTAAACAATGAAAAATATAATTCGCATCTGAGGATTTTCATTACACTCTTAATACGCCGTACGGCAGTTTGCCAGAGTTCTCCATCATTATCTTCATCCACGAAAGCAGTCGGATCAAGAATTCGCTAAATCCAGATCGTTTAAAGTAATTTATATTTCAGGTATATTCGAAGCATCTTGAGTCAGAAGTTGGTGTATTTAGTAGAGTTCATTACACATGAAAATCGCCGTAAGGGAGTAGCCCCTGGTGTTTTCACTAGCCTGCTTTGCAGGGATACCGCACTCTCAGGACTTTGTCCCCTTTGCTAGCGTAAATGTTTTATTATTATTATTATTGTGAGCGTACCGCTTCAACATCCCTCGCCATTCCGAGTTATGGCATTCCGGATTACGGGATAGTCGCGATGACGATGACACTAACTTGTAATCCGTAACCTGTAATCGAAAATCGGAACCCCTCTCATTGTGTGATGAACAGGACCACCAACTCGAGGAGTTGGGGAATTGACAATTGACAATTGTAATTGTAATTGTGTGATGAACAGGACCACCAACTCAAGGAGTTGGGGAATTGTAATTGTAATTGTGTGATGAACAAGACCACCAACTCAAGGAGTTGGGGAACATCCCTCCCTGCATTGCTTGGGAAAAGTATATATGTAGTGCATTCGTTGGCTTTCGCCCCAAACTGTGTCACTGTATTGTGCGTGCACTGTTCAGTGCGTTTAGCAGATCTTACAAATACTTGTTCGAGCGCTGGAGATACGTTGGGATGGTCGGTGATCTATTGGCGTGGGCAAAGAAGAGAATCATGCATCAGTGTAGCAAGGTGGCTCGGTATGGTTTTCGAAAAGCGCTTGCAGTAGGCCCCATTCCTCGTCACATTGCGATAATTATGGACGGAAACCGGCGTTATGCAGTTAGTCGAAGGATGGGTCACGTCATTCACGGTCACAAGCACGGTTACAAAAAGCTTCTAGAAGCCCTTGAATGGTGCCTCGAGCTCCAAGTGGAATGCGTCAGCGTCTACGCCTTCAGCATTGAGAACTTCAAGAGGTCTCGTGATGAAGTTGAGGGTTTGCTATCCCTTGCCGCGGAAAAATTGCGCAGCATAGCCGAAAGCGATGTAATTCGACAGCACGACGTTGTTGTAAGTGTTGTCGGGGATCTTACGACGCTACCATCCGATGTGCAAGCCGCGGCCGCTCACGTGATGCTCTTAACGAGACACAACAAAGGCCCTCGTCTCGATATCTGCTTCGCCTACACCGGTCGGCAAGATATGTTTCAGGCGATCCAGTCGGTGCAGGAGGGCATTCAAGCGGGGTTTCTTGAGCGGGGAGATCTGTGCGAAGACGTGGTGGAGCGGTGCTTGCACACCGCGAGCAGTCCTCCTGTGGACCTATTAATACGCACCTCGGGAGAGACTCGCCTCAGCGATTTCTTGCTATGGCAGTGCTCTGATGCAGTCCTCGTTTTCCTGGAGGTTCTGTGGCCAGACTTCTCCTTCATGGATCTCGTGGGCGCGATAGTTTCTTTTCAGCGCGGTGCTTTCCAGGTATCCAGATCGCGACAGAAACACTCGCGCCTGCAGCTAGACCACCTTATGTATTCTGATGTGGCGGCCGCGCAAGTTGCCGAGTCAATGGATGCCAGGCCCAAAAATGGTCAGCTCCCTCGGCCTAAGACGAGGAAAGGGCAATCCAATAAGGAGAATTGCTACTCCCTCTTGCGCGTTGGGTGGGCACAAGAAAAAGCCGTCGGCGATTTCCTTCAATCCGAAATTCCTTCCGTTAATAGCAAGGGCGGAGTTCCCGACGCCCATGGCGACGTCAGGCTGATTTCCTCGCCGACTTTCGCCGCGCCAGCGAGCGCACTCGGGGTGCACCTCGGGGTGGATGGATCTTCGGTCAACAAAGCTCGCACTGCACGACAGGCGCGGGTGGAAGCTTTCTTGCGGCGACTGCACTCTGCACGATGGGCTTGGCTAAAGGAGAGAACACCTCGAGGCGACGACTCTGAGCTCGCGGGCCCAGCGGTATGAGCAATCGCGCCGACAGAGAGCTCCAGCTGTGCGTAGCTCGATGCTGCTTGAGAAATAGAGCCTACAAGCTCCAAGGCGGTGCTGAATCGGATGGCTGCTCTGGACCGAAGTGCTATGGAAGACATGCTCGTATTTGGCTGCAGGACAAGCCTGCGACAGCAGGATGCGATGGGGAGTTGGATTTTTGTGCCCCAGCTCCCTGTCTTTCTCCGACTGCGTGTGCGACTCCATGCACTTCTGCTCTTCTTCAAGCATGTCTGGTGCACATTGGTTGGCGCCGGAAGGTGTCGAAACGCTTTAAGGCCTCAGCGTATGTGTGCCCGCTCTCAAACATCAGCGAACTTCGAAACGCAATACAGTCGAATGTTGGCATCGCGTAGATGATCGAGCTACTCGCTTGCGTAAACCTGGGGGTACTTTCTGCTGCGGTTTAGCCTATCGTTAGGTTTGCTAAAGGCCGTGCAATCATGTTTGGCGCATCTCGCCTTCATCTTGTTAATATATGGCTGCTGTGTCAATACAAACTTGGGTACTCCTTGTTTGCTGCTGCATATATGAAGCAGACTCCCGTCCAAAGGCACTGCGGCGATGTCCGAAAGATCCAGCTCCCCTTTGAACTTCAGTCGTGAATTCATGGAAACTCCTTCTAGTATTTGGATAACCTATTCAGCCTGTTTAACATGACTGATAGTAGGTTGACAGGGTATCAACACCTGCTTACCATACTTCCGTGTTGCCCAGACAGTTACTTGTCATACCCCTCGGTCAGGTTGTTTTTAGTGCAGACGGTGATAAAAATGCATGCAGTAAGGCTGATTCCTCTGTTTGGAACAGCCCGCGACTTGATAAACCCTTGGGGACCATACCATCTTTGAATTGAGCCGGTGCCGTAACCAATACGAAATGTTTTTGCGAAAGTGCTGCTGTCTTCATGTTCGATTGTAAATCTAAGCAACTAAACATTTCTAGCCAGTTATGTCATTGGGGGAGAAACAATTGGAAGATGCAAGCGACTTCCCAATGGTGGTATAGTTTCCAATGGGGATATGCGCCTTGTCGTATACATGTTTTTTGTCGAAATTAATTAATACATGTCGGTGCTTTATATAACATATATGTGTATATGTACCCTATTAGCGCGGGAGGGTTTTGAACCTTGATGTTTTTTTTGTGGGGGTGCATGTTGTGGGCTGTACATAGAAAAAGCTGCATCCAAAACGGCGGGGCATTTTTTTTTTGCTAAAGTTGTGCCTGTTTTTCAGTTTAAAAGTTGATGGGAGTTTTCGGTCCTCAACCGGTGTCACACATACACCTTTTCCTTTCTTGGATGAGATATTGTGAGGTGTGTGAAAGCCACCACTGCCCAATGCTCCCGTTGTGTGCCCAAGTAAAAATGCCCATTCTAGATTGAATCTAAGTTTTTTGGTCTTATCTCTATATTGCTTATCCATATTGACATTATTCAAAATCTGTTCGATATTTTTCATGAGATCTCTTGCCTTTTCATCCTCGCTTACCAATGTCGAGGTCACTTGCTCTTCAACGATTATATGCTCTTTATCACATCGGACAGCGGTTGGTATCTTTTCATGGCATTGCCAATATTTTCTAGTATCCTCGTCAAAGTGGAAATAGGTCCGATAACAAGACCTGAAGTACCGATCTTTAGTAATGGTCCAAGTCTCCCAAGTAGACTTGTTCTCCGACCAATATACGTGTTTGCGATCACGATGAGCACTAAGATAAGTGTTGTCTTTTACGTTATGTATATATACATATCTCATCGGCTTCCGTCCAATTTCGACATCGGTCACCACCTTTACTTTGATGTCTTCGTCGCTTTTCCAAAGAAGATAGTTAGGCATAATTGCAATAGCGAGTATTCAAGTTAGTATGTTGTTTGTTCTACCTTAAGTATTATTGGTCTTTAAGTGGATTATTTCGGTATATGGTCTATGGTCTACAGTTTCTATAAAGATATTATATACAAATGAGAGTATTAGAATTATTCTGCGGTACATCTTCAGTTGGTAAAGCATTGAGACACACATATATATATACTGATATTGATATAATCTCTCTTGACATTCATCGTAAATATAATCCTACACATACTGTAGACATACTTCAATGGAATTATAGGATGTATCCCGAAAGACACTTTGACATAATTTGGGGATCACCTCCCTGTGTAGAATATTCTAAAGCAAAACGCAAAGGAGTAAGAAATCTTGAATTGGCTGATAATATAGTAAAGAGAACATTAGAGATCATAGAATACTATAAAACTACTTATTATTGGTATATAGAGAATCGTTCAGATGGAGGATTGCTTAAACACAGAGAGATAATGAAAGATATCAATAAGTATATGTATACATGTTCTTATTGCATGTATGGAAAGGAGTATAGAAAACAGACTAATATATGGACTAATAAACCTAATGTATACTTAAATAACTGTAGAAGAGAGACTCCTTGTATACATAAGCAAATACATGGAAGACATATTATGACTGCTCAAAGAACTTAATCATCATGTGCCTCTCATAGCACGGGACAATCTTTAGAGGATGCATATTGTATCCCATTTGAATTATTTAAAATCTTATTAACATACGATGACCCATGACCAACACACATGAATTACAATTGTTTACACAAACCGTAGACCATAGACCGTAGACTAATATGATTGTTGATGATCATATGCATTAATTGTTTGAATTATAATTGTTTACACAAACCGTAGACCATAGACCGTAGACTAATATGATTGTTGATGATCATATGCATTAATTGTTTGAATTATAATTGTTTACACAAACCGTAGACCATAGACCGTAGACTTAGAGGATCATATTACTATATTCCTCGTGGCTCTTTGGTTTCAATCCTACACGACAAGCAACACCACATTTGTCTATCTTCTTTTGCCAATTATCAAATCCCATCTTTGTAAGTTCTCTTCCTAATTTTGTTTGTGACATATTTCCAAAGCCCTCCATTCTCTTCAATGTATTATATATCCTACTAAATTTGACATAGTCCTCATTCTCGACTCTTTGAGATGCCTCTCGGACATTGTCGACTGCCTCGAACTCTTCAAACAATAATTTCTCTATGCTCGAACCTCCCAACCAGGTGTCTCTGATCTCCATCATGTCTTTAGGCTCTATAAGGCCATGTCGTGCATATTCTTTGTAAGCTTCAAACAATATTTTGAGAAATGCATGCTGCCACTCGATGGCATCGATCTTGTCTTTGATTTCATCGTCCCTCGACAATCGTGTCTTGCCGTTCACCTTTTCTTTCTCTACAAATTGCACATTCCATTGAGAGATCCTCACTCGATTCTTTACCGCGTCGTCCGTCGGCTCGATGACCGGTATATCATTACACATCAAGAAACACGATGTCAATAAGTAAAACGACATTTCATTTTGATAATTCTTTCGACCATCGACCTTATCACCACCCGATGCCGCAATCTTTATCATATTCCCATCTAAAGGGCTTTGCATCTTCATTTCGTTTGATCACACAAGTCTCTTTCCAATGAAGTCCACAAGCCAAGATTGTTTTTTTGCTGGCTCACCTCCTTTGCTATACACCAAGTTTTCACCACACATGTGTCCTATATAATCCCCAAACGTGTTCTCTAGGAAATTGCATAACACACCCTTTCCGGCATTGGATTCTCCGACATGGATAAAGAACTTCTTTTCTTTCAAGAGATGTCCTCCCAATGCCATGGCTAAGGATTGGATTATGTAATTCCGATGATCTACATTTGGATGTGGGTTTTCAAATATATTTGAATAAACCTCTTGTTCCACTTTTGGGTCCACTTTGCTCAAGTCCGGAAAATCGTAATCTAGCTTCGTTATGAAATGACACAATGCTTGGATCAAAATCTTGTAGTGTACCGGTGGTCATGTTATATATGCCGTTGTTAAAAAGTATCATACCCACTCCACTTTTGAAAGTCTTTTTGTACCAATTGTCTTGTCTTACAAATCTGGGTAACATCATTGCAAGTCGGTTGAAGGGACCTAAATCTTCACCCCAAGCGGTTGTCATTCTTGGACCGCCTTTCAACTCCTCCTCAATTCCATCACATAATTTAAACAATCTTGAATGATACTTGTCATCCTTGTACCATATACCTTCATCGTAGATATAAAAGGTGTCCTCACAAAACTTCAATTTGTCTTTGTGATATCTCAAAAAGACATGAGCTGCATCTTTATCGGTCATCGGAATTATTGTTGTCGGCATGGCGGTGTCCCTATTTGACCATGCCTTTTCCAATTTCGCCTCAAGATCACTACACTCCTCAAAAGGTTTAACAATGAGTTTGATTCTTGAGTATTTAACACCGAAGTGTTCAACAATTGCTTTCTCACATGAGTAAATAATATCGTCAATATTCTCCTCAGATTTTCTAAGCAATAATCCATCAAATATTAATGACCCTATATCATGCCCCTCGTCCTCTAAGTGTTTCTTGATGACCATTAATATTTCACATTCCTTCGAGAACACAAGTCTAGACAACTCACTACCCGAAGAGACTTTGAGGTGAGGCAATATCGTGTTCTTAAGTTCATGGGAAAGCTTTCCTCCAAAGATATGCTTTATATCGTTTATGGGAACATTATTTTTTTCATGCCAAGTTTTTTGTACTTGACCAAAATGCTTAGCGGTAAATAGATTCTTAATCAAATCTTTGTCACAATTGTAGGTTTTCATAAGGTTTTCTATAATCGACTCTCGATCTTTCAAATATTCATCCAAATTTGGTGTTGAAGCATCACCACACAATATTTTGACGATGGTGTATGCACAATTCTTAATATCGATATCATGATAAATGTCTTTGGCAAGATATGCTCTTATTTCTCGAGGCATATCTTGGTAGGTTGAGATGTCGGTTTGAGCATAATACCGACCACATCGAGATGGTTTATATTTGACCTCTACTTTTCCATCGTTGGAATTTTCAAGCTTCAATAGTAAATTTTTCATTTGTTTTTTGGAATTTGTCGTAATTGATTCATTCCTAGAGATAGAGAAAGTAAAATCTGAAATGTTTCCTTCGTATATGAGCTTCTCAACCTTCTCTTGATCGTAGAATTCAATGTTAGTGATATTTGTTGACTTAGGCATGTTTGTATTATACTCGTTAGATATCGAGTCTTTAAGTGGATTATTTGCGTTATCACTCTCGAAACACTTCATAGTGCACGTTAGATATTATTCAATGAACCCATGACGCAAAGTGGGTCTAAAGAATATTTTCTGAGTCTGAAAAGCCAAAAACGCACTTTTACAGGGCCCGATTTCAGATCGCAGACTCCCCTGGACAGTGGGTCGTGGGTCGTGGGTCGACGGTTTCAGATTAAAGTATTTTGTAATCGTTCGATTAAATAATATCGAAGGTCTGTGCGGAATCTGTGTATAATTTCAAATGCTCCTCGGACGCAGGAACCCTTTCGAAGTTATTACGTCATAGAGTTCCAGTGAAATTTGCGTATAAACATAAAAGTCCGACTTGGAACACTCGTTTGCTATGCTGGAAAACTCGTTTGCCATGCTGGAACACTCGTTTGTGTGCTAGGAGGCAAGCACAAGAGCCAGAGACGCAAGTAAAAGGGCTAAGAAAACGGCTAAGTACAAAAAGCAACTACAACTATAAAAAGTACTCAGTACGGAGTACAGTAGAACCGATCTGAATGATGTTGGTGTGAGGTGCCTAGATCGCTGTACGGAGTACTTAGTACAGTTGAGTTCCGAGTTGAGTTTCATGATGCTTAAGAACTCTATGGCAGCCAGCTTCGGAGAAGAGAATTGAACTGAGTAAAAAGTAACATAAATGTACGAAACCGTAACCGCTGTATATGTGTAATGAAAGCAGCTGTTTGATATCTATTCTATTTACCTACTTCTATCATGACTTCTTTGGCTATTGATGATGATACCTATGAGGAGAGACAAGAAGAGGCTGAAAATCATCCTGCCTTAGTCGCAAAAGAAAAAGCTATTATCTTGAGTGAGTTGAAACGCCCGAACCTTGATTCTATTCAGCAGCGAGTTCAGAATTTTATGAACTGGCACAGGTCTGAACTGATATTTACCGCTGAGCACGCCGTGATTCTCGTGACCTCCTTCCAAGGACGAGAACACAAGCTATTGATTGAGGAGCCAAGCCTCCCTAATATCGTCCAGTTACTATTTGACATACCTGATGCGAATATGAGAAGTGACTATGTCGACTTTTTCTATGACGCTCGTTCCGCATCGATAGTAGGAAAAGAAGTATTAGATGCAAAAAAAGAAGCTGAGAAAACTGAAGCGGTCGCTTTAAAAAATGCGGGTGTAGCTAAGCTCCTTGCTGCCTTGCAAGCACAAGGAGTTGACGTTTCTACTTTGAAAACTAGCGGCGAATCTACTCTTGCTACTGCTCCTCCTTTGCCTCAAGTTGTCCCAGGAGTCCCTGCTACTGCACCTCCTAACTTAATAGACATAGTAGGTCCTAATCCGCCCACTAGTGAGCCAGCCGCCTTACAGAACGTGGGGGATAAACGTTCGCAGCATGAGGCGAGAAGTTCTCTCGCTGAGACTCTTAGAAGTTTGTTGGGCTCGACGAAAGCACCTCGCAAGTTTTAAGGTAAGTCCCTTCCGCATTTTCAGTCTTTCCTTTCGCATCACGTTTCGCATTTTCAGTTTGCACTTTCGCATTTCAGCGTTCCCACTTTCTCATACCAGTGTGCTTCGCTTCGCACTTCAGTTATTTCGCATGTTCAGTTCAGTTATTTCGTATGTTCAGTTCAGTTATTTCGCATGTTCACGTTGTGACTTTCGCATCGTGTGTTGTGCTTGGCGTGCAGATATGAGCGACGAAGGCGAAGAACCGCTGACCGTGGAGAGTCTCTCTGGTCACTTTTGGTGGCACGTGGACGACCTGAACAGCAGGATCCGCAACCTTGGAAGCAACATTCGTCGAGACTTTCGAAGGGAGATAGTTGAGGCTGTGACGGCTGCGAAAGATGAGCTTTTCCGTGCAATAAGCGAGGTAGAGGAGCAGGGGGGACCGCAAAGACAAGGTTCCGCTGGTCGTACGGCATCCGAGGTGCAGGCTCTCCGCGGAGAGTTGGCTCATGCGAGAAAGGAGTTTGAAGAACCGGTGGCTTTTTTGACCGCTGAGGTTGCAGCAATTCGCACGCGTGGGGATGCGACGGCAGAGTCTGAAGTAGCACGGCTCAAAGTGCTCAGTCGTGAGGCCGTATCGACACTCGAATCTCAGTCTGTGCTCAAAGCAACATCCGCATCTCCTATGGCCCCTGACGACGCATTAAAAGTAGCTTTGTATGATAAGCTGCTTAGCAAGGGCCATATTCAAATTACTCCTGCAGGGCTTTTTGTATGCTTGGCAGCAACCCCGGATGCTCGTGCAGAGTTTCGTGCTGAGTCTAGTTATGGTTAGAATCCGAGTGTGGACATCCGAACATCCGAGAGCCCAAGAGCCTGCTTAATATGTTTTGGTACTTTTTCACTTTTAATATGTGTTTTAGTCTGTTCAGTGAAACTTCTTGTGTTTATCTTGGTTTATTTGTCTTGCCTGACCGAGCATCCGAACACCCGAAGTGCACCTGTGCACCCAAGCACCCGAGCATTCGAACATTCAAAGTCACACAAACACCCGAGCATACCTGTAAAGTGATAATATGATGTATCCTGCATGATATTATATCATAAAGCACTTCACATATTATTACATAGATCATTGCATAATAACTTGCCAGCTTTCAGTAATTTCTTTTGTTATCTGATAATATTTATGATCTTTTTCAATCCCTATATATCTGCATGAATTATCTAAACAGACTTGAGCTGAACTCCCAGTACCCATAAAAGGGTCTAATACTGTATCATTTTCATTTGAATAAGTTCTTATTATGTATTGCATGATATCATATGGCTTTGCTGTCGGGTGTGTAGACTTGTAATTACTTTTGTCAATATGTATAACAGATCGAGGAAATCGTTTTCCATCTGTGTTTTGGGTATTTACTCTCGGTGATTGTCCTGCGTAGAGTTCTGTGCGTCGGCCGGGAACACGTGTATAAGGTTGACCGTCAGTCTTTTGAGGATTATATGTAGTCCGACCTTTTGCAAATATGTAGATCATTTCGTGTGCTCTTAGCTCTTGATAATTTGCGTGATAAAAGAGAGTCGACATGGACTTAACGTAACAAAGATCACGTCGGAAATATGGTTTATTACTTGATATTAGTTCATGACCGAAACGTGTCGTGCAAAAGAATATGTACGCAGCTTTGGGTTTTCCGATTCTTTTTAATTCTTTCCATAACTTATCTAAGTCTATTTTATTTTCATCGAACTTACAAGCTGTTTGATTATATGGGAGATAATGATAGGACCAATGAATTTGCAACTCACTCTTTGATGCGCAGCAAATTGTACCTGTTTCGTGCTACACTAATGGAGGCAGAAAAGTAAATATTCCAACCTGACTAGTGCACCAGATTTGTTCACCCACCCGCCCACAACCTGGGAGAAGGGAAGGGAGGAGGGGGTGCCCGGGACTCTGGGACCAGTCAACCCCTAGGCCCAGGGGCTGTGCTGGCCGCACCCGGGACCCCTTTACCTGTCAAAGTCTAACAGACCACCACCTAAGGAACTAGGACAACTAGCTAACCCTAGATGTGACATTTGGAATAAAAATTTGTTTATCACCAATGCATGTGTTTGGTGTTGTGAACATTGTGTACCTTGCAATAATCAGAAAGGAAAGTCTTGAAAACAAACGCTGAATCACAAAATTGGGGCAAACTGTCCCACGGCAATCCCCACTTCCACAGAAAGCTGGGTAGCACAGTTCGTATACATATTAGCTCAAAGCATTTCAATTCCAAATTTAGTAGAATTCTTCCGCAGCACAAACAAAACAACGCACCGGGAAAACTGCTGCATCGCTGAGAAACGTTCTGAGAGAGATTGAGTGTTATGCCGAGGAACCAGGATTTTCACATTACGGTCTGTCGTGTCTGCTGTCTCTATCGAAAAATGGAAACGGGGAAGGACTATTCAGCTCCTTCGCTTTTGGCTTTCGCTGCTCGCCCTTTTCATTTTCTCGAATCTCGATCGTCATTCTCGATTCTTATCATTCGGCCAATCTGCCCTTTATTATTACAATATTAGCGATGGTAGCCGCCATGCGATGCGATGGTATGGTGACAAAGTGACACGGCGCCACGGCGCCAGCCCGTCGTTTGGCGAAGGTCGGATAGTATTCTACGTTCGATTCTGCAGTGACGATCGTCGTCGACGTTCGTCTTGGCACTTGGTCTCGCGTCGGTCAGGTGGAAATAATCTGAACAGAGAACTCAGGAATGAAAAAATGCAACGCGTCGAACAGGTTTAGTATAGTGGCACTGTAAAAGTGATGAGGAAACGTCCCAGTATAAATTAAAATGTATGAAAGGTTACGTTTATACGCACTGTACAGTATGGAATTTGTCATATGTGAGTTTTAGGGAATGCGAGTTGTTGCTACAACACACACACACATATATATGTGTGTGTGTGTGTGTTACACGCCAATCCCGCGGCGCGATTAATCGCGCCCCGTTCACGCCATTCCCACCCGGCGTGATTGGCGCTGTGAAACATCTCACGCCAATCGCGCCCCATAGAGCCTACAAATCGTAAGGTATATACTTCAACCATGTTCAACAAAGAAACCGTAGGAAACCGCACTTCTCTGACATTTGGCGCGATTGGCGTGGGGCGCGATTGGCGTGTAACACACACACACACACAAACATATATATATGGGATAAGTTTACATCGGGGGCCGACATTTCATTTAAATCCACCGACATCACATCATTTTAATCCACCTCGGGGGTAGACATGTCATTTTAATCTACATCGGGGGCTGACATCTCATTTTAATCCACATCAGGTGTAGAAATCTCATTTTAATCCACATCGGGGGTATGCATTACATTCAACGTAAGGATATAATGTAAACGAAACATAACTATGCAAATCCAACCGGTAGATATGTAAATCATATTGCGATGAAAATATCTACCAGTTGGATTTGCGAAATAAAATTTTTTGAGCGCCAAGCAGTGAAAAACTGTTTTATTCCGCCAAACAAGACAGTCTTTCATCGTTTGCGGCACCAAAAAACATTATTTCGCAAATCCAACGGGAAGATATGCTCATCGTAATACGAGTTACATATCTACCGGTTGGATTTGCGTAGTTATGTTTCGTTTACATTATATCTTTGCGTGTGTCTTCTGTCTACGCATGCTATGAAATGTCAACCCCCGATGTGGATTAAAATGCCATGTCTACCCCCGATGTGAAACGTTTAGGCTTTTCAGCCCCCGATGTAGATTAAAATCAAATGTCGGCCCCCGATGTGAGATTGCCCCGATGGATGAAATGTTGCCCCCCGAATGTCCCCCGATATGAATAAATATATAAACTTATATATATATATATATATATCGTTCATCATCCAGGTGCGGCGGGAGGATGCGCCAAGCGTTTTGGGATATTAGCGGCGAGGAAAATGCGCCATCGTTCTGGGATCTTGGCGCGAACAGGCCGTAGTGCAATTTCTCGGTTTTGGTGGATTCCTGCACTGTGCCTTTTTCTTTAGATCAGCAGAGTTAATATTTCTGTTCGGCTTACCGAAAGTTTCAGCAAATGACCAGATAGGATAGTCAAATGTAAACACTATTTAATTTGCTTGCCCACACATCCTATGTTTATTGTTGTATTTTGTTACCATATGTAATATTTTGCTTCACCGTAGTTCATGAGGGTTCGACCGAATTTGTAACGAATTTAGCAGTTCACAGCACAGCTACTCGTAAAGGCCAACAACATATTGCATCGACTCCTGGACAGCACACTGTCCAGTTTTACTGTTAAGTTTAGACCGGTAATGGTAAAATTTTCCTTCAAAACTTGACAACCTGATAGTAAAAGTTATCAATATATATATTTTATTTAACAGGTTGCCACATGTATATGTGTGTTATCCACGATCGCTAGGTTCTATCTCTACTCTTGTCCTTGTGTGCAACGACGTTCTCCCAGAAACCGACCGGCGTGTGTATTGCTTCCGTCTTTCACACACATACGTTTCCTCAAAATAAATGCGACTCTCGTATCGCATACCTTGTTGCAATCCCCCATTTTGATATCGATTTATCAAGGGAAAATGATGCACGATGCTGGCCCGCTGATCACGGGCCTCTTTAATGCCCCATTAAGGACCAGGCGCGGTTCAAGCATTGCGAAATGTCCATCACTTTGTCATGAATCAGCTCCTTCTCGGCTTCAACCAGGCGCGGGCCGAATTTAGACATGAATTTGTCCGGATGCCATCTCAACGTGGCGTGACGGTACACCTTTTTCATGTTTACATTTTGGGTGCTGAGTCCTCCTACGCTGGCCATCCCCTGTGCAAATATCACCATACAAATCTCCCCAGTCATTCAAGATGAATTTGCAGAGCCCTGCTCTCGCCGTAAACAAGATCGCACCCTGTCAGCTGCGTTCTATACCCCCCTGTCAAGACGCCCAAGTCCGTGGATGCACCGCACGGGCATCCAGCAGTCCCGAAAGGATTGTTCAGTTGTCACGCCACCTGTACGAAAGGCAAGGAGGGCCAAGAGGATCACCCGAATCATGTCATCCGTCGTAGGCGGCCAAGGCACATGGGCGTATCCAACAAAGCTCGGCGGGTTGGACTCGAAGGCCTCCCACGCGCGTTCATGCTCCACCCACAGCGCTCTGGCCAAACGCCCCAGCCATCCAAAAGCAATGGCCCAATCCGCCAGAGCTGGATGCGTCACCCTTTCGCCCTATGCCACGCCAGCGCTCTCCGCTTGCCTTGTCACACAAGCGCTACACCTTCAGAGCTCGCTAGCAATGCCCGCATGATGGCGCGTCGTGCAGGAAACAAGTAGAGATGCTAGCACCTGGTGTCTGTCATGCTGCCTGCAGCTCGTCCTGCATCCTTTCTACAGCGCGCGTCCGCCTCCTCATGCCTCCTGCTCACGGCATCTCCAGGAAGAGAGTCATCCAGCCAGCCATGTTTTCTGAGGCGAGCTCGTCCGGCTCGGGTCAGGAGTATTTCTGCCGCCCTATTTTGGTACCGAAGAACACGCAGTCCCTCTGGGAGAGGACGCAGAAGACGCGGCCCACGCGGCTTTGAGAGTGCACGAGGGCAGCGATCGATAACCCCCGAGTGCCTCACCAGCCGACTGGGGGTACTATGAGCAACAACCGGCAAGCCTGCTAGCCGGGTTCGGCTGAGTAAGATGGTGAGAGGCGGGGGCTGAGTTCACCGGCGCGCCTCCTCTGCTGCCCGCCGCGTTCTCTCCGCAGCGTCCCTCTGCCTCTGGGCCTCCTGCTCCCTACGGCTCGAGCGCGCTCCCGCCCGGGGGGATCCCTTCAACAGCCACCCCTTTAAGTACAAGTACAAGCTCTCGGTCGCTTGAGGGTGGTCGATGGCAACACGCCTAGCCTCCTAGAAGGGCAACTCAAGCCTGCACAGAGCAGGGCGCTATATCTTCAGCCCCTTCCCTCGCATCCCTGCCCACAGCTCCACGCCTTGCGCACGACTCACTTGCGCTGCTGCTCCAGCTTGGCCTTGCCCTCGTCATTGCGCCGCTTCCGCTCCTCCGCCGCCTGGGACCGCGCATGCACCATCTGAGCCCTCCCTCTCACCAACGCCCCAGCAACGAGATCCAGAATAATTAGCATTTCATCTGCAGCACTTGGCAGCCTACCGTCCATCACCGTCCAATTAGCCCCAAACGACCTCCTTACCACCATCAGCACCTGGTCAGTGCTTGATCAGCATCGGGCTGTCTTCTGGGCAGCGACTGGGCGGCGTCTGGTCAATGCCTGGGCAGCGCCTGGTCGACGCCTGTTCGACGCCTGGGCCGCGTGTGGGCAGCGAGTGTGTGGGCCGCGAGCGTGTGGGCAGCGTGTGGGCCGCGGCGCTCTGCGATTGGCGTTGTTTTTGCTCCGCTTTACAAATGCATTTCAACGGGGACCACTTTCATCTCCACAGGTCAAGATGCCTGCTCCCTCCCCGTATATAAGCACGGGAGCTCCACACACACACAGTGGGGAAGGCAGAGGCGGTCAGTGTGGAGATGTTGAAGAAGGTGGAGGAGCTATGTGGCATCCTGCCCCTTTTGAACAAGCTTGGGCATGCGCAGGCCCAGGGGCTCCTGCTTCGATTCTGTGCCCACCCGAGGCTGGGGTTCTGGCTGCGAGGTGTGCCGCCGGAGATGATGCGGGAGGCGGCGGAGGAGCATGACAGGAGGATGCAGGGGGCGTTGCGGGACTTGCTGCCTGGCGGTGGATTGGCGTGGCATTCCTGTGAGTTTGCCACCCTCCCGCATGGGATGGGTCTGACTAAGGCGGTGAGGGTGAGCAGTGCGGCCTGGCTTGGTGGGTTTGCGCAAGTCTGGGAGGATATGCGGGAGCTCTTTCCAACAGCGACGGCGGGGACCGAGGACCTCGGGGCTGAGAGCGACTTGCCGTATGTTAATTCTTTGCAAGCGGCCATGCAGAAGGTGTCGGAGGCGATGGAGGTGATTGGGGAGGCGAGGGGAGCAAATGAGCATTTGCCACCACTAGTGCCAAAGGCGGACGACGTCAAGAAGTTGGATGATTACAGCAGGTCTCAAAAACGTGCCCAACGGGTCTATGCTGCTGTCCTCCACTCTGCGGATTGGCTTTGGCTGGCTGGGCACGTGGGGGCGTCTCGGCTCCCCTGGCTTTTCTCGGTGACCTTCAACAGCATTGGGCCTGCTTTCTTGAGGGGTGTTCCATGCTGCCCAGCCGTGGAGCTCAGTTCGGCGGAATACCGAGTGGCCCTGCGGCACATTCTTCATGCGGAGCAGCCCCTCCTTGGCCAAGTGGAGGAGTACCCCGATTGTGGAGTAGAGCGGGATCCCACCGGGACACACTTACTGGCATGCCGGGGGGGAGTGGGGGCTGGGGGAGGAAATTGGTAATCTTTCATCCACCACAAACTGCAGAGGGTGCTGTTCGAGGTGGCCAAGTCTGCCTATCCCTTGGCGTCTGCATTGCACGATGACTTCGCGGGCTACCTGACCTACTCACGGAATCATTGCCCGGATGTGACAGTGCTGGATGCGGAGGGACCGGGCCAGCATGTGCTGTTTGATGTGGCCACGGCGCGGCCAATGTCAGACGCGCACCTGGGAGCGGCCATGACGGCCCCCGGGGCGGCGGCGAAGAAGTTAGAGGAGAGCAAGGTGGCGACGTACGGGGATGTCCGCCCACATCACTTCATCCCCTTTGGGGTGGAGGTGTATGGTGGGCTAGGGCCTGTGGCATATGGATTCCTTCGGAAGACGCAGCGGCGCTTCATGGAGCGGCGGTACATGGAGGCGAACGCGGAAGGGGGAGAGCAGGTGGATGGCAATGGAGACGAGGACGAGGACGAGGAAGCGGCTCATGGCGGGGCTGTGGGCTGGAAGGAGAAGTGGGTCCGGCTGCTTTCTTTCGCGCTTGCACGGGGGGTTGCAGGGCTGATCATCAGGCGGGCTGTAGGGCGATGTCCGGCCGGAAGTGGGTGGCGTTGGGCTGGCGGAGGGCGTGTGGGAGGAGGCATGGGCCCGGACCTGGATCGGGGGGAGGCGGACCGACGGGAAGGGGCGGAGAGGTTAGCGCTGATGGACAGAGCGTGGGAGGACGCGTTCGAGGAGACAGACTATGCCACGCAGGATGGGTCTGGCGGTGGGACGCAGGAATCTGAGGGAACGCAGCGTGAGCGGTCTGGGCAGGCTTCCGGTGGGGCAGGTGAGGCAGGCGCAATGGCATCGAGGCTTTTGGAGAGCATGGAGGACGTGCGGCGGGAGGTGGAGCATCTGGGCACTGTGGGGGGTCAAGGAGGGGGCACCGCCGAGGCGCGATCTGGAGGGGCGCGGGCAGGCATAGGCGGGCTCAGCCAGGCGGCGTCAAGTGTCGAGGATATCTTGAATGAGTGGGATGACCTTTTGTCGCCGGGCCCGGAGAGTGGGGTCTGGACTCAGGAGCAGAGTGGGGCCTCGCCGGAGCAAGCAATGGCCTTGGCTGAGGGAGGGGTGGCCACCTTGATGGGGGCGAGCAGGCGGGTGGCCGGCCTTCTTGGGGGGGTTGATGGCATGGGGGGAACTGATGAGGATGACGGGGGAGATGTGGGGAGGTCCGCGGGTGGAGTTGACACACGCCGGGCCCCTCAGAGCCCGGGAGCCCATACCGGCAGCGATGCCCACTTACAACAGGTTGCACGGCAGCATACGGCATCTCATCAGCTTCCGTGCGCACCGGGCGAGGTTGCTGGCCGTGCCGGAACTAACAGTGAGCAGCTGTCAGGAAGGCGACGACCGAGTGGTGAACTATCGGCCACCGGGAGGGCTTGGGACACACAGGCAACTGTGGGGATGGGACCCCAAGTAGGAACAGTGCGGCGTGACAGTTACAGCGCAAGTGTGGAGCGCATTGCTCAAGTTCGCGGCCACCTCGCAAGGCAATCAGCGCAAGGGCTCCAGTCACGGGGAGTTGGTGCTGGGGGTTGAGGGCTACAGGCGCAAGTCGGTGGCGGATGCGCAAGTTTGGATGAGGGCAACCCAGTTTATCATTCTCAGCCCCTTGGGACAGCGCTTGGGCATTCTGGCCGTGGCGTGGGTGGGCAAGCTCTCTTGAGACCAGGCTGTAGGGGGCAGCGGGGTGATGTGGGATGTGGACTTGGTGGTGGAGGGGTGGCTCGATTGGCGGAGGTGAGCCGGCTCCAGAGACACAGCAGCAGTGCGCCGGCAGGACAGCCGCAAAGGGGCTCAGGTGGCCCAGTGAGGCTCAGGGAGCAGAGGGGTGGTCTTGCGCGTGGGCTTGGTGGTGGAGATATGGCTCGCGCAGCTCGGAGGGCAGGGATGAACCGGCTTCAGGCACAAGGCGGCAGTGCGCTGGCGGTGCAAATGCGGAGGGGCTTGGGTGGCTCAGCGAGGCTTAGGGGGTCCCATTCTTCACTAGTGAGCTCCGGAGAATCCGGATGAGTGTCCCGAAGTGTGTGCTGAATCCTTTGATCCCCGGCGTGGGTACATAGTGCAGTCTCCTGTGGCTACGGGGTGCCAAAGGAGTCGCAAGGATAAGCATACACACACCTGCCTTGCACTTGCCTCGACTGCTGCCTGACGTGCGGCGGCCTCCGACTGAACATCCCCACCCCCCCCTTGAAATTCAGATAACCTTATAAACATACACCTCAAGCAACCCAATCCGCCTCTTCCTCGTCGCCCCATCTCCCCTCTACCGCCAATCACTGCTTCCATTCTCTTTCAATGTCCGACCCTCCTAGGGTCCACTCTTCCCATGACTCCAAAAGCCCTTACACTTCTCCTCCACACGCCACGTGGCACACCGGATCCCGGAGCCATTCTGCCGACCTTCCAGCAGCGCATCTCCGAAGAGGGCTAACGTCTGCAGAAGGATTGAACTGGCGTCAAGCGCCTGCTTGGAGCGACGTCGATATAGTGAAAGGCCAGAGGGCTACGAGATCCCAGCTTGCCCAGAAGTCCCTGTCTGGGTTGCGTCAGAGAAGACAGCAGACAGCACTGCACTGACGGCACTGGCGAGATGGCTGGGACACGTCGGCAGAGCTGGGGCGCCCGACTGGGATGAAGAAGAGGAGCGGCACCTCTTTACGCTCCCTCTCGATGTGAGCACTCTCGTCCGCTTTCTGCTTCTTCCGCATCATCTCCTGCTCAACGTTGATCTGACGCCGGCCATTTCCCTCATGCACCAGAAATGAGTCGGCGCTTCCGTGGCGATTGCACTTCTCAGCGCCGCGGCACTCCCGAGCTGTCACCGCCTTCGTGGCATGCCGGGTGCAACGTATGCCACCCTGGCACGCACGTCTATCTGGCAGCGCGAAAGCGCAAGACGTGCGCTGTTGCCGGTATCGCGAACGATTCTGCCAACTCAGCAAAGACGCAGCGCGAGCGAATGCGACGCTCTCTCAGGAAGCTGCAGTTCCATCTCCGATGCCGGGTCAATGGAAACAAGAGAGAATGGGGTGCACCCGTTCCAGCTCCTTCTTTTTCCTCTCAATTTCCTCTAACTTGGCCTGACTCGCCCCCCCCCCATCCACGAGGCTCTCCTCAGCGCTCCCTGCGGCCCATGCGGTGGATCCTCTGCCTCCTGAACACAAGTCTACATTAAAAGAACCCCAGCACATCGCGGGCGGGGGCTCCCCGTGAGGTGTGCAATGACGCGGCTCCCGGGTGTCAGACACCCCATGAGGGCCTCGCCACCCGCAACACACCTGCGCTTGGGCCTTCATGCGCGCGATGTTCTCCTCACGTTTCCGCTTTTCCTCCGACTCTTTCTCCTCGGTTTGCCGCCTCTGCTCCTCCCTCCACTTCGCTGCCGCTGCCTCTTCCTCCGCCCTCTCCAGTGCCGCCGCCGCCGCCGAGAATCCCGGTGTGTCCCCCAGACGTGTGCCTCCCGTCGTCGAGCTCGCTGACGGCCGCGTCACAGGCGACCGATGGTAACCAGCGCCTCCCGAATCCTCCTTGCCCGCCTTTCCAGATGGTGTCCCTGCCTCCTGCAGCCATGCGCCCGAAGCCCCCCTCTACACATCAGTCGGTCACCCAAGACTGCTCACATCTCAACCCTCCCCTCCCCTCACTTCTGTTCGTTGTCTCTTCCTGCCCCCTCTTCCCACCCGCGAGCCTGCTCGCGCCTCTGCCGGCCGTCCCCAAGATATGGAGGTTTCCACTTTGTCCTCTCCCCCTTAAACCTACCTGTTGTGCCTCATCCATCTCCCCTATTACAGCTACCTGTTGTGCCTCATCCATCTCCCCTATTACAGCTACCTGTTGTGCCACATCCATCTCCCCCTTACACCTATATATTTTGCCTCATCCCTTCCTCTATTACAGCTACCTGCTGTGCCCCCATCCATCTCCCCATTATAACTACCTTTGTGTCTCATCCATCTCCCCCTACACCTACCTGTTGTGCCTCATCCTGCTCCCCTTCACCTACCTGCCTCATCCATCTCCCTTACACCAGCCTGCTTTGCTTCATCCATCTCCCCTCATCCATCACCCCCTTACACCAGCCTATTGTGCCACATCCATCTCCCCTTACACCTACCTGTTGTGCCTCATCCATCTCCCCTTACACCTACCTGTTTTGCCTCATTCATCTCCCTCACACCTACCTGTTGTGCCACATCCATCTCCCCCCTTACACCTACCTGTTGTGCCTCATCCATCTCCGCCTCCGCCCATGGCCGCCAGTCCTGCAGTCCGCCCCGAAAACCCATCCCCCAGCCCCCACACGCGTCATCCAAACAACTCATGTGAGCTCTCCCATCCCCAGCCCCCCACACGCGTCATCCAAACAACTCATGTGAGCCTCCCATCCCCCAGCCCCCACACGCGTCATCCAAACAACTCATGTGAGCTCTCCCATCCCCCAGCCCCCACACGCGTCATCCAAACAACTCATGTGAGCTCTCCCATCCCCCAGCCCCACACGCGTCATCCAAACAACTCATGCGAGCTCTCCCATCCCCGACAACCTGTGCCTCACCATGCAACTCGGGCTGAGACGCGACGCCTTTTAAATCCGAAAGCACATGTGACAACCTGGCGAACCCCCGCATGCACGTCGGTATCGACCCCGCCCCCAGTTTGCGCTCAGACTCCCTGCAATCCTGCTAATTCCACGCAGGCCTGCAGCATCAGACCACGAAGCTGGGGGTGTGGAGGCGGCGAGCGTACTGCCATCTGGGGGTACAGTTTCAGGTCACAGTCATCCAATAGTTTGGATGGAGTTGCGGCCTAGGGTAAGGCGGGCCACCTTGAAGGAGCTGTGGACGTTGGCCTTGCTCTGCGGACGCTGCGGCCGCTCATGGCTCCGATCCGCCCCCTCCACCCCCTCGTCTCGCGGCTCCTCCGGCTCCTGCAGGCAACCATGCGGGGCGGATAGGCCGCCTGTAGGGCTGCAACAGAGGTAGAAAATTGGTGCAGGCTGCCGTCCAGACAGAGAGAAGAGGGGATGGAGGCCATGCCGAAGTGGGGAAAGGGTGGGCAGCAGAGAGAGAGAGGGGGGCAAAACGGGTGGCAGGCGGAGAGGGTGGTCGGTTACCTGGAACGAGGCAAACATGCCTGGTCCAGACATGGGGGGATGGGCCACTGACTGGAAAGAGGTGTTCGGTGAGGTAGGGACGTCCCCGGAGATGCTTCCAGTCCTCGCCGGGCGCTTCGGCTTCCCTGCCGGAACCAGTGTAGCCCTCGCTCCGGCCTGACCTCGAGACGCTCACCTAACAGGTGTCACCTGGTGAGGCGCAGCGAGAGGGAGAGAGACATCGAGGGGAAGTACCATCGGCAGGCGTCTTTGGCGAGGCAAAGCTTTAAGAAACAGCGAGGAAATCTACGATTGGTGACCCCTAAGAATCTTCTGAGCGCAAATTGGAGAAAGAGGGGGCGCAAGGGGTGGGGCATGCCATTCGGTGAGCGCAAATTGGAGAAAGAGGGGGCGCAAGGGGGGGTGAGCATGCCATCCGGTGAGCGCAAATTGGAGAAAGAGGGGGCGCAAGGGGGGGTGGGGCATGCCATCCGGCGAGAGCGGCGAGCGTTGTGAGATGTCTCTCGAGGGCGGATCTGCGGGGGCCTCGTTGGTGGACGGCTTGCGGCCCTTCCGTATCGGGGTGCCTCCGCGCGGAGAGGGCGGGACCTGCCGCACAAACTCCGCAATCCCCCGTGCCCTCCCCTTCACACTGGGGTCAGCTAAGTGGCAAAGAATCCAACACGGTGCAATGCCACTGCAAAGGGTGGGGAGACTGTAGCAGGGAGGAGGAGGCATGGCGGCTGTAGAGCCCTGGGCGGCGGTGTCCCAGGGTACGTGTTAGTACGCGCTGCAGACCGCGGCGGCGCAGCGCAGGTCTGATCGAGGGATGGTCACCTGGGGCGGCAACACGGGCGCCGCTGTTTCCACGCTCGGGGCCGGCGCGGCGGCCCTGGCTTGCGCCTTGGAGGGAGACTTCTGCGGCCGCTGCCGGATGCCCTCCGGCGAGGGGATGCGCCTGCACAGCCGAGGCGGGCCAGAGCCAGCTGACGCGCAACACACATCTGATTGAACTCTCATGAATCCGGACGGGGGAGGCGGTGTTGCAGCTCTGTCGCTATAAATGGGTAACGCAAAGAACGCCGAGAATGCTGTAAGTGTAGAGAAGCGCGGCATGCCTCCTGGAAACGGCTGGAAACGGCCGGATAGTGCGAAGAAAAAAAGGTGGAACCAAAGAAATGAGCACAAGAAGCGAACAAGTGAAGAGTGCATGCAAGATACGAGGCATGGCCCCGCACCCGGGACTGGCAGTGCCGGCAATGCCAGACGACAGCGCACCCTTCCCTGACTTCCTGCGCCTCGAGAGTACTCACTCCAGCAGCGCCGAGGACATGGTCTGGTCGGAGGTTATTGGCGCACCGGAAGCTTTCATTGGCGGACGTGTTTGTGCAGACACCTGTACGAATCCGACACTCACACGCGCAAATCCTCGAGGACCGCACTCTCAAGACAATGCGGGTATAGAGCGCCAGCCCGCACCGTGGCTTGCACCCTGGAGGACTGCACTTGGAGGGCGCTCTCGCAGAGACGCAGCGCTTGAGTCGCCTGGCACGTACATATCAAAGGCTCGGTTGATGAAGCCAAAGGAATTCCCTAAGTACATGTTCCCACAAAGCTTCGCTGCAGAGCTTCGCCGCAGAGCTTTTGTGGAGCCGCGACAAGAGAGAGAGAGAGAGCTTCGGCAGAGCTTTTGTGGAGCCGCAACGAGAGAGAGAGA